>VZRZ01006679.1:491629-583409 GCA_013398175.1 Climacteris rufus | reverse complement strand
AAAAAAAAAAAAAGAAGAAAAGCTTCTGACTTGCTTTATGCTCTGAAGCGAGCCAAGAGACAGGGCTGGTGACTGAATCACAGCAGAGTGCAGCTCTCAGAGCAGTGCAAAGCGCTGTCCTCTGCCCACACCTCTGCCCCAAAGAGGATTCCCGCCGTTCCTTCTCCCCATCTGCCGGAGCTGCAGCTCCCGAGCTGCACCCTGTGCTGAGCTGCCAGGGCCAGTCTCTCCCCGGAGGGCATCCCCACCACCGGCACAGCAGCTGCCATCAGTCACTTCCATTGCCCATGGCACAGCCAGGCTGTCAGCCCCGGTGACAGCTCCGCCGTGACGCCTCGCGCAGCCCGCGCCGCTGAACGTGGGCAGAGGGCTGGGCCTGCCTCTGCGCCTCCAAAGCCGCAGTGGTCACTTTCTTATGAGTAAAGAGCTTTCACTCCATCTTCCAGGTCTGTTTTTTCCTTTTCCCCATGTTTGGCATTTTCTTTTCACATAAAAATCAACCCATCTTTACTGCTAACTCTAAATGAGTTCATGTACAAAGCTCTGGGACCCCAGCTCCCAGAAGAGAGCACTGGAAGGCCAAAACAGGGAAACAAACTGTATTAATGATTTCTTTTTTCCACAGGGGCCCCCTCTCTTTCAAGACCATGCATTCAGATAATGAGAAACAGGGTATTCCCACTCCTCGTGCACAATCCCCTTTTTATTTCATCCACAGCGAGAAATTAAGACATGAGACCTTCTCAACCACTTCCCACAAGAGCTGTCTCTGGGTTTGACTTCGATAATCCAGCTTGACTGATCTTTCCTCGTCAGTGGCACTGGTGTCAGTAGCCAAAGTGATGGATGGGGTCTACAGCTCAAACAGCCTTCAGGACAGCTGGTTGAAGAGAAGTGCCTAAACCCAGCAATTTATGCTTTCTCATGTTCCTAAGCCACGGGATGTTCATGGAGACCTTTTTTCTTTACTGCTGACTTTGAAACAGGAGCAAAATAAAAAGGGTGAGACTCTCAAGTAGCTATACGGCACCCTTGCCAGAGGAGAGTGAATTATATGACTGGGATGCAGTGGTGGCTGCCCAAATTTCGTATCATCCCAAATTCCTGATGACATTGGCTCACACACTCTTTCCTAGTTTCTCTCCTTTATCTGAATTTTATCTCCATGTCTCCTGGGCCAGGTGTGACAGGAGTGAATGCTGTTGTCTACAGGTAGAAAATGAAGGTAGGAGACATGAGAAGACAAATAGCTGAGCTGCCACAGAAGACAAAATGGCATCAGTGCATCCTGGAAAGACGCACACTAGTAATTTTAGGCAGTTAGAGAAATGACAGTTGTCAGGTCACAATTTCAGATAAGCTCACCTTCTGCTAAATCTTTCCCAAGTTATCTCTGCCATCAGAGGATCTGCGATCACTTGGGTAATGTAACAATGGCTGAAACTATAAATGCAGTCAGATTGATAGGCCCCATTAAGATGCTCATCACAAGCTACTAAAAACCTACTGATTTATGGCTACCAGCAGGAAAGTTTCGTTGCAGGCATTAATATTTTTCATCTTCAGCTTTCAGAGGTGCTTTTGTAGAGGTTTCACTGTTTAAGCACTTGGAGCTTAATGAATACTCAGACAATTGTCTGATGTTAAGCTCCCTGGATGCCAGCGATGACTGAGGTTGAAGATAACTTAGGAAAGAGCCCAAAAGCAAACAGTGAGCACCAAGGCTCCTACTGATAACCACAATTACTTGGTGCCCTTCAGAGCTAAAATTCGTGACCAAGTTACCACAAAATGAATGCAAATTTACTTCAGATGACCTCAGCAACTTGCTGTGTATGCAATCTTAACCCTCAGCAAAGACAGAGGGATCCAAGTGACACAGACATGCATGTACATAGACAGCAGTAAAGGTGGGGTAGAGCCAAACTGAATACAGCCCCAAACACCCTTCAAAGTCAAAAATAGAGAAAAAAAAATGATCATTTGGTTCTTCCACACGGACACAGACCTTTAACTGTGTCCAGGCCAGGGATTGAGAGGGTAGCCTAAGATATTTCTCTTTGACACAAATATAATATGTACTTAATATCTTGGAGGTATAAACCTGCGTTGGTTCTCCTGCAGTTTAACAGCCAGGAGATTCTGAGCACAAGCAGACCGCAAAACTGAGCTGTCTCAACACCTGAGAAATGCTGGGACTGATACACAGCTGTGTTTCATCAAGGAATGTGACATCCAACCTATTTTCTTATTATAAAAGCAGCAGGACTATGTTTTTAGGAAGAAGATAGTTTTGACATTCTTTGTACTTGAGGACTTTCCCAACTATCACACAACCACAGAGTAAACAGATGTACCAGGGTGAATTCGGGTAAAGAGTGACTCAGGATTTCTGAGGCATCATCAAGTACAAACAAGACCTTTGAGATCAATTACTGACTGCTTAAAGTGAAACAGAACTGACAGATGCACTCAGTGTCACAGGGCAGTCACCTTTTTCTCTTTAGAGGTGATTTTTCCTGGAGATCAGACCTATGAAAGTGGCAACTTCACAGAAATGTTCTGCAGCCATTTTCTCACAATACATAAGGTAGGCAACTCCTCTATGTGGTCACTCCTTGTGCCCCATGGCCTCTGGGAATTGTTGTCCTACTTCAACGAGGAGAAAAATCACCAACAGACTGAGTTCTATAAACTTTGAGAAAACTGGGGGTCAAACAGAGCAAGAAGTCCCTGCTGGTGTCCTATTAAGGGAAGAGCTGATAAACTGAGCTCTCCCTTGACACTGAAGAACACCCAGAAGGACATGTCAGAAAGAAGATCTGACTCCTCACACTGCTTGTGACATTTCTGGCTTCTCCTCCCATTACTATGTGATGCTCCCTGATGTCCTTCAAGCAGCTGAGGTCCTGTCTTGTAGAACACTTCGGGCTCCTGACCACTCGTACCAGCCTTGCTGGGCTTGGCATTTAGAGATACTCTGCCTTTACCCAGAGCTTGGGGACAACTCTGGATTCATAGCTCAGAGTCTGTGGTTTTCCTCTGAGAAGAAGCAGCAGTTCCTGAAAACCTCTACTGGCTTTCAAAGGGGACTTTTTCTCCTCACTGACTGCAGTGTCCAAAACCCTCTAAAGTCTATTTGTTCCCTTAAATGTTTAGAGACTCCTCCAGCTTCCTAGAGTACCCTGAGCTCTCATCTGCAGGATCCCTTTGGAGACAGGTCTAGAGCATGCCCAGCTAAAAAGCCACTTCCCTGCCACACTGGGGGATTTGATTCAAAGCCTGACTGGGCAGGAAGCTGAGTCCTGATTGCAGCAGGCCTGCAGAACAACTCATGTCTGCACTATGTATGAGAAAAATTCTTAAACCTTTGCTCACAGTGAGTGGCAGCTGACACTCCTAGTCATCACAGAGAAGAAAGGAGTGGGATGGAAAAATGTCTGCCTCCCAGCTCTCTTACTGAGGCTTTAGAATGAGAACTTTCCTGGTGGAGGCTGGTTCTTCTCCAGCTGTCTACATTGTTCCTTTGAAGCATCTTGCTCTTAGATCCTTTTGAAAACAAGGTACAGGTAGTCTTGGAGGGTAAGTTATAGTCTTCCCCAGGCAACTAAGAAAACTGCAGACAATCCAAGTGAAAATCCTTCCCTTATTTGTAATGAAATGACCCTGTGAGACTGGAAACACTGAAGCAGCCTAACAGTGGGATAGTGTACCAGCACAATATCAAAGCCTCTAAAACAGAAGTTCCCCAGATTTTCCAGTGCTCCCTTGTTGTTCAAAGACTCCATCAAAGCTCAAACTGTTGCAGGACCAACAGATCACGTGAGAGGCATCAGAGGATTATTAATTTGAAAGAAATGGGTGGAAAGTGTGTCAAACACGCCCAATCTTTGAACTGGGTACTTTAGAAGATCATTGCAAAATAAAACACAACTGCACATTCATTTCTCTTTAGGAAGAACATATTGCATAAAGCCACAGAAGTTACATGACCTTCAAGTGAAGGAGAACAGAAAGACCAATCTTCACTCATTGCAAATTGACTTGGAAAGGCAACAAAGCAATGCCAGTTTCCACCAGCTGAAGATACGACCAAATGTCTGCGGTGCTCAGAAGATGAAACTGTAAGGCCTATTCATTGCAAATGCTTCTGGGCATATGTTAATCAGGGAGAAATTTCGTTCCAGAGATTATTATGGTGCAAATAGAAGTCCGTGATTTTGGCCTATTATGGAGATTGTGCCTTCCTCTAAAGCATTCAGTGGAGGGTGGCATCTATTAACTGCATCTGGCTGTGGAAAAGCTTACAGTGTGAGCTACTGTCTGGTAGCTTGCATTTATCTGCAACATCACCTCTACTGTGTTCTCTCCAAATCCCTGCCCACAAGACAGGCCAAGAGCAGAACAAATGTTTTTCCCATTGACACTGCCTGGTGCAGCAGCATTGATAAGGCAAGAGGGATCCATGCCTTGTCCCCATTCTGGCATCTCATGGGAGAGATACAACTCAATACTTCTGAACTGAAGGTTGCTGTTAATGTGCCCTTAAAGGATAATGACACTGGCCATCTGCCTAGAGGCCACAGCACAGGCAGTGCTTTGTTTAGGATCATTTCCTTCTAAAAGTGAAAGAGGATGCTCTGTATTTTCTACAGCAACACAGAGATCTGAAAGAGGAACTTTATCTTTGTGGAAAAGCCCCGCTGCTCCTGTTTGTAGCACATGCCAAAGAAACAAAGGGTGAACACCCAGACCATCCCAGGCAAATATCACTGACACCTCTAAAACACCTCAAAACTTGGCATCATCACCACTGATGTCATATCCAGCATTTTTCACTCTAAGACCTTTACAGGACTTTATATTGGTGACACTAATGCTGGACTCATACTCACAGACAGAGAAATAAGGACATCAAAAAAACATATCTACTGTATCTACCTGCTGGGTAGTATTCAACTACCCAGCAGCCAACAAACATCAAAAAACAAGCAACCAACCCCCCTCCCCCACAAAAAAAAACCCAAAAACCACCAAAAAATCCATCTACATGAATGCCTGCTCAATCTTTTATTTGCTTTGGAAAAACTATTGGCAAGAAAACAGCACTGGCCTGGTCCCATAAAATTGCACATGAGAGAATTGTGATAGCCTCCAGTTTTGATAAGGAAATCGCAAGCAAGGAGATATTTTGCAACCAGAATTCCCCACACACAAACATTCAGCAAGGCATAGTCATAACATCAATAGGAAACAGATTTGTAGAGATTTCTTTACTATTAATAAAAGTAGCCAGTACAGTTCCTCACAATTATAGAAGCACTGTGCCCAGTGGGACAGAGGGCCTCCTGTCCCCAATTTTCAGACGTGCTGAATGCTGGCTGAGGCAGAATAGTCCAATATTGGACTCAAAAGTCGACTTTGTTGCCTCCAGCTCTAAGTTTGCCCACATCCATCAGGTCCACAGGAACCATTCCCAATTTATTCCTTTCTCTTTAGTTTACAAGTTAATTAGCAGCAGACTGAAAGAAGAAAAGGCCATTACTGGTGGATACAGAGATGTCAAACTGCCCAAACTCCAGTAGAGAGAGGACAGCAAATTTGTAGTTAATATTGACTCCAACATCTGCACAAGAGCTCTGGGTGCTCTATACAACATTGATACAGCCTGCATTGCCAAAAGGATCACAACAGCCATGTCCCAGCAGCTGTGCACATTCCTTGGGGGTCAGAGCACCCCAGGGAGGCTCCTTTTGTGCTTCCACAGCAGGGAAGCAGACATTAAACCCCCCAGCTGCACCTCCAGAGGTACAAGCTGTAGCACACAGTGCATCTGTGGTCTAGAAGGCTGTTTTAAGGCAGGAACAGTAAATCACAGCTGGCAGGGTGAGAAAGGTGTGAAGCTGGGAAGGCTCTTCAAAACGCAAAGGTGGAGGACAGATCCCTGAAGAGCTGTAAAGTGCAGATCTGGCTGTTACTAGCTAGCAAGTAACACTAGCTAGCACATACCTAGATTACGCATCTAAAGCCCTCATATGCTTAAGGAGGAATGCCAAAACCAGGCACAGAGTTCACAGCAGCTAAACCCTTGCACTCTGAGCCTGTGAGCTCTGCCCCAGAGGGCTGAACTCAGATACCTCTGAGGTGGAAGGCAGAAGGAGGCTTGGCTGGGTGGACACCACATGGACAGCCTAACCCCTGGGCAGGGGACAGCAAGAGCTGCAGCCAGCAGCACTCTACAAAACAAATCTTTCACAGTGACCTCCCGGCTTCCCTGGCTTTCAGGAAGCCCAGAAGCCACCAGCCTGAGTCAATTCACATCTGGCCTCTCTGCTCACCAGGACTGACCTTGGGTTTTAAGTCATCACACCTGAAAGTAACCTTTTCACCAAGACAATCCAGCTGACTTCCAAAGATGACACAAAAAGATGGATCAGAAAAAGGTGGCAGGCATGAACAGAGGGGGGAAAAAAGATGAACAAAGAGTAGAAAGGGAAACATGGAACAGAATCTTCTACTCTTCATTCATGTCATGTTCTGGCACACTTCATAGCTTTCCTCTCTGCAGCCCCCACACAGGCAGCGCAGAAATCAGGTGCCTGGGCACACACGCTGGGGTGAAGTCTGACACTGGGTGCCCTGCAGCCATCCCCATCCTGCCTGCCCTCCTCTTCTACATGATCTGACTGGGGGCATGGGCTCTGATGCCCACTGTAATTAAGTCCTTATCTCATTTGGTCCCTAGGAGCTGTCATAATTAACTCAATGAATAATGGATGTGTTACTTAACTGAGACTATGAACCAGCTTGTAAAGAATTCACAGAAAGTCTCGGTCTTGCATTACAAAAAGGAATGTGATGTTCAAGAGCAGTATCATTAGCAGCATGGCAGGGTCATGCCTGTGCTCCTGGGTTCTCCAAGCCAACAGACTTCTTTGAGCATCAGCAGGAATGACAGGATCAGACCTAGGGGGTTAGTGTCTTCCTTCCTCATTAGGTCATTGAAAACCCTCTGCACTCCCAAAAGTCTCACTATTTACAACATTGCTCCAAGCAAATGCTTTGGAGGGGTGGGAGCTCCATGCACATGTTAAAAAAAACAAGGACCTTAATGGCTATAGGGAAGTTCCTCTGAAGACCATGCTCAGAGATAGCACAGCAATGACTGGCACACAGACAGGCTGTGTCCCAGCTGTATTTTCTCAGAATATCTGCAAAGAAGGATGATAGGGAGAGGTAACAAATCACATCTGCCAGGTAAAACTTTAAAAATGCTATTTCCTGCATAGCCACCACCGAAAAGTGCCAGGGAAATGGGGTCTTCAAATGAAACACTTCCCAGACAGAATCTGTCCAAGGCAGTACAACACATTTACTTTGAGATTTTTTTTTTTAATTAATAACATTCAGTAAGCAAATAGAGTCAGAGATTAATCATCACACAGATGCTATGCCTCCCATTAAGATAAGATGATTATTAAAGGAAAAACCACAAAGCTATCTTCATTTGGACAGGTCTCTGCTTCCCATCTACTTTCAGATTAATATTGAGTTACAACTTTTTCTAGATCAGAGAGCACTGTATCCTTCTCTCTCTCTAAGTATCACAGATATATCTAGAATAGAGAATGGAGCATAACTGTGCTCTGATTTTCATGTTTCAAGTCCCAGGCTACATACCCAGCTCCTTCCCTATTTCTGAAGTCAACTCTGCCAGTAAAACCCTTGTTGGGCTGCACATCTTTTGGAGTCTTACAGCAAGGACAACAGTCAATCCAAAGCGAGCAAAGGTGATGTGGTATGTCCCATACTCTTCCTGCCATTTTCTCCAGACAATCTCCAGAAGGTGTTCTGTTGCTAACAAACAGATTGTGACTCACTAAGACATTCAAAATTACGTTCCTGTAATTCCATTTTTACTTCACTCATTCAAATCCAGCCTGTTGTGTCTTGCCCAGCTTCTGTTTGGCAAATCCTCACTGGCTGTCCTCATATGGCAGTAGAGTATGTTTGAACATCAGCTTGAAATGAAGTCTAGCCAGGACAGTGATAGAACAGACCAGTCTCTTTGGGTGATGAAAAGCAAAATTAAGAAAGAACCTGAAATATCAGTGTCTCCTCAATATTGGTAACACAGTCTCAAAGAAATGAAAAGCAAGAGCTCAAACCCAGCAAAGTGATCACAAAGAAGAGCCCAAGTCACCACAACACCAGTGCATTACCAAAAGCACCTTATCTAGATACTTGCTATAAAGTCACATTGCTAATTGTTTTGGCCAGTTTTGGCAGTACCACACAGATATGACTTTAACTGCCACCACCTCAGATAAGGACCTTTCTTCAAGCACCTGATGAGCATCAGGGTAGAAGCAGCATTCAAGCCCAGATGGTTCTTGAGTTTCAAACTCCTGCATTTCAATTACCCTCTGTGCAACCCCAGAGCCCTGCCCGTGCCAGCATCCTGCCCCAAGTGTGGGATGCAGCCCCTGCTGTGCCCAGCTGGGAACAGGGAGCACCCACCCAGCAGGCTGCCTGAGCTGGGCAGTAGCTGTGGGATCGAATGTGCAATGAGTGAAACTCAACATCCCAGTTTTTATTCCACACATTGTGATATTTAGACTCTAAGAACATCAGCTGATCACTCAGGAGGTTGCCACAGGGTCTGGATCATCTTCCTTAACATGCAAACTGCTTCCAGCCAGCAGATGGGGAAGACAGGCATTGCTAGGGCTGGTTGGGAGCTAAGACACTGCCAATATATGTCAGTAGTTTGGTGTCTACTCTGCAGTTCATACAAATATTGATCACAGTATTTGAATATAGGGTTATTTAAGACGAGACTGCCTTCATACTTACAGGAAGGTTCAAGGACTACAATATTCACAGAACATATTTAGTGTGTTTTATTAATTCTTTCCTCCCAGCTGATTACAGGGCTCCGCCCAAAGCTCAGTTCATGTTTTACTACCACACCTGACATGGAAGCTTTCCCAACTTCAACCAGTAGCTTTCACTGGACAGCACAGTCAAAGAAAAACAATGTGTTTCACTTTCCTTGCAGTAATACCAATCCTAATTATCATTTTAGAGCTGATGGGACTGACTTGAGCCAGGCAACACTTGCTGATTCCTGGCTCTGGCTCCAAGCAATCCTGCAGAAACTTCATTACCTCACTACCCAGTTTTTCTTTCCCACTCCCAGCTTTCCTGTCCATGTAGCTGCCCCAGGAGAGCCTGGCTCAGAGGATCACTGTCCTAAAACTCCTTGCAGATGCTCCTCTCAGTTAACAGGCTCTGAAGGATTACTGAGTCTTCAGGCAGAAGAGACAGAGAAGAAACCAAAATGGTTCTAAAATACCCACTCTCAAAGAAATAAGTACCCCAGAAGTTATTTGGTGAACAAAGAAAATTTCTTTTCATGCTGAAAATACTAAAGAAATTACTTTAACCAAATAACTGCATTTTAAAGGAATCTTTGTGGAGCTGAAACAGCCCAGATAGCAACATGCTCAGCTTGATTTGATTTTCCTAGGACTCTGATGAGTTATATTCTTAGGTAATGGCAGAGTCTGTGTATCTGCTTGGTTTTCTTTGTCCTGTAGGTTCTCAGAAGAACACTGTCTAAAAGTCTGAGGGACCTGACATTCGGAATTGTAGAATACTAGAACATTCTGAGTTGTCAGGGACCCACAAGGATCATGGAGTCCAACTCCTGGCCCTGCACAGGACACCCTAACAATTCCCTATGTTCCTGAGGGCATTGTCCAAATGCTCCTTGAACTCTCTCAGGTTTGGTGCTGTGACCATTCCCTGGGGAGCCTGTTCAGCACCCAGCCACCCTCTGGGGAAAGAACCTTTTTCCTAATATCTAACTTAAACCTCTCCTGACACAGCTTCATACCATTCCCTCGGGTGATTTCAGCATTTTCAACAGCAATGCTTATCTGGCTGGTTTCCTAATCTAAAAGGCATTCATGAAGCAGGTTCTCTAACATCCGTTTGCAATTTCTGGAGAGTAAACACACCAGAAGCTGCTGAATGTTCCCTCTCTCCCTATCACACGCTCTCAGCTATACCTCATATTACAGAAAATGCTATGTTTACATACCATATACTTTAGGTTACAGATTGCATTACCATGCTCCTGGTACAGCCTGCCCAGGACCTTTCAGCATCCAGCTGTGTTCCCTTTTGCACATAACTTGGCTAAGTTTTAGCTCCTTCTGTTGCAATTTTCCATAACAGGCAACTACCTCAAGCCGGATTTTTAAGCTATTTCTAAATTTACATGTAAGAAAAGAGATGTTTTTTACAGCCTAAGCCCCTCTCCCATGCCACCTAAACCAGACAACCATTTCAGTGAGAACCACTCCCATCCATATGTTTGGGAACAAGATTTGTTATTGGGGAGCACTCTGAGGTTTGCCCGAGGCACACAGCTGTAACAGGTTGACATTTTCCTTGCTTTCCTTATTCCTCTTGTTGCATATGGTAAGTTTTTGCTTCTCTACATGAGACAGAAGAGAGGAAATAAAATCCATTCCAATGATCACTGGACAAAGTCTGGAAAGGACTGAACCAGTTCTGAAGAACCTTAAAGTGTTCCATAAATTGGTGTCGTCCTCCTTCTTATTCCTCTACCTGTAACATAAAGGAATCATAGAATGGTTTGATTTGGAAGGGACCTTTAAAAATCATCCACTTCAACCCTCCTGCCATAGGCAAGGATATCTTTCATTTGGTCATGTTACTCAAAGTCCCAGATGAGCAAACAAATCTAATAAATCCATTGATAAACTGGACCTTTTATGTGCACTGCTCTGCAGATGCACCTCAAGTCTCCATCCTGTTTTTAACAGTGCCAACTCTTCATTGCCTCACTCAACAGAACTTTATTCAAAAAGAGGGTAAAAAAAAAAGACACCCCCCTGTACACTTTAGGAGTTGTTAATACTCACTTTAAGCTGTGACCTAAGATCTGAATTTAGATATCCAGAGGATATTCACCTTTAAAGCCACAGTTTCCAGTTCCTTGCTTACAACTCATTCTTTAATGCAAATACAATTTCACTGTATCTGGTGCATAAATCAATGATGTGGCTAAAGTCTCAGTCAACTCTTCTCAGAATAAATGTTGCCATTTTAAAATGTGGCAATCAAGTTTGTAAAGGGAAGGAAAGAAATGTCACTTGCAACCCAAGTGCTTCTGTTAACAAGCTGGGTTCCTGCTTCAGGTTTTTGTCTGATAAAGGCACTTATCTGACTGTATGAAAGGTCACAAGTAGTTTCTGGAACAGTGGAAAGTCCATGGAAGGCTTTTTTGCCATCCTACAAGTTTTGTTTAAACTTTTAGTTGAATCATTATTTCAGTTCCTGGAGCTGAGTCATTTCATCTGCCTGGCACTCGAACACGCGCAGAGCAGCTCCGCACTGCGAAGCGGGCACAGGATGAGCGAACAACCTCGATCCTACAGGAGTATTTCCCTGCATTCAGAAATACAATGAGCTGCCTCACTCATCTCGAGATGTCTTTGTGAGGACACAGAACTCTCTGGGTGAGAGAATTACGTTCCTCATCAAAGCTCACCCAGCAGATCCCAGGGCAAAACCTCAAGCCTTCTCCCTGGTCTCGCTGCACAGACGGAGCCCCAGAGGAGTCACTTTGCGTAAGATATGTTGCTACAAGGAGAAGGGTTTAGACCTGACCAACAACTTTCAAAGGTATGGAGACTCAGTACCAGCCTTTTGCACTAAAATCCTCTGCCTCTGGCACATCTGTGAACATCCTTTTATAGAGGCTAAGTAATTAATTCAATAAAAGAGATATCAACTCTGAAGGCTGCTTCTGCAACTGCCTCAGTGTGTTATCCACATGCCATTTGTTGAAATATCATAAGACCTTGTAAACCACAAGCATTACTAAAATATTTTTCCCACTCACACTCCCTCCCCCTTCTTTATATGAAGGCTATGTAAAACCTTTTACTAAAGATCCAGATTCTCCCACTGAAACCAAGTGCTACTCGTCTGGAAATAGACCTTCTCTGTGCCTCAAAAAGCACTCGGACAGATGGGCAGAGACAAGACACTCCAGCATCACAATCTCACCCTGTCTCTCCGATTACACATCAGAGGAGTGGTCAGAGGGAAACTTTAACCATTGCAGGCTTCATTACTGAAGAGACCAACATCTGGCTGAAGTGGAGAACAGAACAATTCATGCCAGTAGTGGGGATGTCAAACTGAATCTGAGTTCAGAATCTCCTAATGCTCAGCTTCAGTGCCAGGCCAGGGCAAAAGGGAGTGCTCGCAGAAAACAGTTCAGGGGAGCTGTCCAGAAACAGGAGCCCACACCAACAGGAAAACCTGCAAGCCTTCTCTAAAAAACTGGAGGGAAAAGTTCCTTTTAAAAGCCTGGGGGCTGCAGCCCTCATTTCAGTGGCTACCAGGCTGTTTGCATCAAGCTTTATTTTTACAGAGCATGAATCATTTATCACTCAGTGAGAATCACTGGGATCATTCTGCCGTCGGTATCTCTGACACCAGCAATGCTAAAAATACAAAAAGCTCCAAAGTCAACTATGTGCTGTCAGTTCTGAGCCTGATTGCTGCATTGCTTGCATCTACTGACAAAGAGCAGGAGCAGGTGCTGACACTGTTCAGATCAGTCTGTTTAAGAGTGCAGGACTGGGCCCACTCTCAAAAAACCCCTCCTTCTCCATTCATCCCCAATAGTAAATATTTGACTTCTCCTCCTGGTCTGATGAACAATGGCAGCCTATAATTATAGCTGATACCATACAGGCTGCTGTGCTGCCACTCACTTTTACTCTCAGCCATGCTTGAGAACTGAAGGACCATACAGTTCCCTTGTAGCACTAATTGAGCTGCATAGCTCACACCCAGCTCAAGAAGTCACACAGCCGGGACTCTTTTCCCTCTGAAAATGATGACATGAACCAGAGAGCAACAGAAGAACCTCTTCTAAAACCCCTTTGCCCTTTTATATTTTAACCTACAATGAATGGCTCAAGAATGTATGTTATCCAATTTTGTCTACCAAATCACAGCTACAGAGCAAGCCAGTAGTCCTTCATTTTAATTTATTATTTACATAATCTTTAACATCCACCCCCTCCGGAAGAGAAATTATCTTGCAACATATGAAGATAGCTGTGCTAATTATGATTTCAGTTGCCATGAAACAGCCTGCAAATGTGGTCCCTCCCATCATGTTATAAACAAGGTCTTGGGGTGTGGTTTGCTTGACAAGGAGCAGTATCTGCAGATTAACTAACTCAGTGTTTTCACGTATGGTGGGATTGGGCTACTACATGCCAATAGCGGTTGTAGAGGCCAGAAGTGGGGTTTGCAGTGACTTAGACAAATTCACAGAGAAAAAGTCCGTTGGACATAGCCTCTGGTTCTGAAAATAATTAAATTACAGTCTGATGGAAAAACAAAAGTGTGTTCAGGGAGGAATTGCTCTGAACCAGCCTCTTCCTGCATCTGATTGCAGAGCTGTAATTTGGGAGATAGGCTTTGGTCTCACCTCCTTTGGCCACTGTAATGTGCCAGCTGGAAGCTGGGTTTCCTACCAGGTTTGATCTACCAGCAGACTGATGGGATGGCCTGTTCTTTCTCATCCTCCCTTCCACAATAAGTGCTTTGTCTAGGGGAAAAGGAAAAAAGGAAAAAGCTCTTTGCAGTGCTGTTGGATCTGCTTTGAAACAGCTGTAGTTGGGTTGAACGTGGAGGTTCTGAACTCAAATTTTTTCTGGCTTACACAAGATAATATTTCATTCAGTGGCACGGGGTAATATTTCATTCATTTCCCTTGTCAGAGCTGCTCTTTTGTATCTTATCTCTAACTAGGTGATAAGTTGATATCATAGAATCATAAAATAGTTTGAGTTGGAAGGGACCTTTTAAAGGTCATCTAGTCCAACCCCCCTGCCATGGGCAGGGACACCTTCCACTATCCCAGGCTGCTCCAAGCCCGGTCCAGCCTGGCCTTGAACATTTACAGTTTTGGGGCAGCCACAGCTTCTCTGGGCAATCTGTGCCTGGGCCTCACCACCCTCATTGTAAAAACCTTCTTGAAATATTTTAACATATAGGGCACTCTCTGTATATTAACAGGAGTTCGATACCCAGCAAATTTCAGCTTGGTGTGATCTATGAGAATAATTTGTCTAGTATCAAGAAACAAAGGCAGGGCAGAACACATGTCCCTCAGAAGGGAAGGTACATGACCCTGCCAGTATTTCCACTTGCCCAACAAAGCAATGAAAAGAAAGAAATGGCCTCAAATCCATTACTGATATACCACACTTCAAAATGGATAAGGGGGCCTCTCTTCACCATGCACCAAAGCCTGGCTTCCAGAAGAGAATGGAGTAAGGAGCTGTTGTCCCAATAATGGCTGTTTAAAAAAGCAAAACCATTTTGTTCAACTCCAATCTAAACATTTTTTTCTGTTCTTTTCACAGAACAGATTTGGAGAGTTAACACTCAAGCTGACCCAAAACAGTGTTATGGTTCATTAGCAAATTAGAGTTTTAAACCCAAGTATTCCTACAGCAGTAACAGCAGGGTAGGATATGCTCTTATGAGAAAGTTAAAAGAAAATTCTGCCTGGACTACTGAGATTGCTGGCCAAACCTAGAGGGCTCTTGTACCCCTGTTGTCATTTGAGCTGATGCACACAGGTTTTGTGGCAGAACTTTGTTCAGTGGAGATAAACCATGTGCTCTCTATGCCCGGCATTCAGGCTCCTGAGTGCATTGGCCTTCCTTTTGTCCCTTCTCTTTGTAAAGATTTATATAATAAATTTGGTTGGATCACTTCCACACTGAGTTGTGTTCTGCAATAATTGTGAAATCCCTGTGTGGTCAGCTAGACACAACAAAGAGACCACTGCAAAGGGCCTGCCATGTATTTTGCCCAATGCCCCATATACCACAAATAGTGTTTATTCCCAATATAACTCTGCCAAGCCCAAGGGAGTTTCATTCTGGAGGAATTTTTCCTCCAAAAGTCTCACCTCAGTAGCGAAAAGAAAAAAAAGAAAATTATCCTTCCCTGACACCCTGAGAAAAAACAAACCAAAACATGTGGCTTAAGGCCAATACAGGGCTCTCCCAACCTTCGAGCTAAAGACTAAAATACTTCTAAAGCAAACAAATATTTGGTTTCTGTATTTCTCGATCATCTTTCAGACACTTAAGAAAGCAAAAAAATTGAAAGACTGCAATACAAATGCTACAGGTTTCTCCTTACATCTGTCCTTCACAATCATTTGCTTCCTCCTCCCCACACACTCCTTTAAAGATAAAATCCTACCTTCAAAGCTACCTCTTTAAACCATCACCAATGGCCTCACTGATTTTGTTTATTTCTAGACAAATTCTCAGGCTTTAATCCACTGATGTCTCTGATCCAAGCTGGGTTAGGTACCCTGAAAGAAAGCTAAGACTTCCATTGCCTCTTTTCCCCTTGTCCTGAGACAGTGCACAAGCACAGGCTGTGAGAGTGGTGGGGACAGTGATGCTGTAATTACCCTAGAGCTTGATCCTAAGGCACAGAAACTCACTCCGTAAGAACATTCAGGATAATTATAGAACCATAGAATGGCTTGGGTTAAAAGAGACATTAAAGGTCATCTAGTTCCAGTCCCCCTGCAGGAACATCTTCCACTAGACCAGGTCAATAACTGAACAGCCAGAGCTGTGCCAGGCACCTTCAGCAGATGTTGCATGAGATGAACTCACACCCCAAACACCTGGCTGCCATCCATTTTGGTTGCAAGAAAAGGTTTAGTGTTTCCCAAACCCCACTTTCTTGCCAAGTGTGGGCAGTTCCTGCTCCAGAGGCAGCTGTGAGCCCCCAGGGCCACCAGTCTGAAGCACACTGACCACAGGGAGCTGGGAGTCACATGCTGTTGTTCCTGTAGGTTTTAGTCACTTGAGTATTTATAGCAGTGAACTCTGCATTTACAGACAAGTTGGAGATACAGTCCCACATTAGCAGCGGCATCTCCTAGAACAAGTTTTCAAGAAAACTTTACTACTAGACCTGAATTCATTCAAATCAGCACAACCCCTTGACACCAGCAGAAGTTCAGTTCATACCAACTGGGAATGAACCAATTTCCATTAAACTTGCAACACTCTGGGACTGCATTTGTACTGGGCTGATTGTGCCCAAACTACTAAGTGCTTCTAGAAGGCTGATGGACTGATGTTATTGATTGGGATGATGCGGTTGCCAACAGAGAGGCTGCATAGAGGGTTTCAAAGCTCAATTTTGTTGCAACACTAAGCTGGGTTGTCCTGTAAAAGCCTCAGAAAAAGGTTGTGATCAGAGCTGTGTTAAAGTTGGAATCAGTGTCCCCCTAGAAATGCTGCCAGAAATGACTCCACAAGGCTTCTCAGATAGGTCTTGCTGCTTTTGTCTTCACTTTCTATTGCTTGAGACTGGCTTTCCTCTTCTGCATTTTATCAGCTTGTCTATAACCCTCTAATCCCTCTTGCAGTTTCCTTACTCCCTTCCACTTCCACCAGCTCCTCATGGAAAGGACAGACCTTTGGCATAGACCACAAACACCCAGCCCCAGCTTGCCCCCCATCAACCTTGCTGATATCTGGGGACTGCTGGCACAGGGCATGTCTGTCACCATGATGAATTATCTCCTTGCAGTTTCATTATTAAAATTACTAGAAAAAGCTTATTTAATGTTTTCCTGAGTTTTTCTAGAGGGCTGATTCTTTGCCCTTGTCCTTAAAGAAGTGCAGTTGGGATTTCCTCGAGGCTGACTCTAGAAGGTGTATAACAAAACAGACTTACATCATGTTCCTTCTTATGGAATCTCCCTGGCCCTTTACAAACTGCACAAGCCTAACTAAACAAGACAATAAAACATGAAAACATGCTAATTGAAATATCTACCATTAACATTTCAGTGCCTAGGTACTTCCCACTAATAGTCTGCAGTATAAACCGGTGAAATCAGGCCAGTGCTACAAAAGCAAACATTACTTTTAACCTTGCAGTCAAACAAGGAGGAAATTGGAGGAGAGTGAGCCAAGCCTCTCGTGTAATCAGGTGCAAATCCACTCAGGCAGTGGCTTTAAAGTCCAGCTCTGATCCAGGTCCTCAGCATGCATCAAAGCAGCCTCAGTTTGTGGAAAAGTGGAGCAATGATCCAGTCCCTGAGGCTCAGCAGATTTTGACCCTGTCTGATTCTGTGGGAAACAGCCTCCCAGCTCCCTACACAGTCTTGGAGCATTGTCAGCAGGTGTAATGCCTTAACTAAGCTGGATGGAGGGGTCTCAAAGATACTGCATATCACATGAATACTCCAGATCTAGTCCTCTATTAAGAAATCATTTGCTGTAATGGAAATAGATCCTTGCTCCCAACAGGGAGCAGTTCCAGTGCAGTCCTTCACCCAAATAGGAACAACAAAAGAAGGGATGTAGATAATAATTGTAGAAAATGCATAATTCAAAAAGTCCTGACTGCTGGAGCATGAGGCCACTGCTCCCACTGGCATTCCCCTGTGCACCCTGATGAATCTTCTCTTGTTCAGGCATAGGAAAAGCTGCTGTGAAAATAACATTCTAGAACACAGTAGACCAGTTGGCACTGAAAAATGTTTGTATTCAATTGTACTTCAGTGCTGTTAGCCTTTTGGCCATCTTCCTAAATTTGACAGCAACGTCTGTTATGTAAAATCAATCCTGGATTACTTTTTTTTTAAATGTCTTTATATGAACACTCTGCATTTTAAAAGGTGGAAGGCTGATGAGAGCAGGAAAATGAGGGACTAATGGATCCCCCTGGAGTTACAGAGAATGGTGTCAGCAAATGCCTGTGCTGCTGCTGCTGTTGTTACTGTAGTGTTGTTGTAGCCACAGTGGTCCAGGGATGGTTAACCAGTTAACAGTTCCCTAAACTTTATCAGCTTCTATTTCAGACCTGGAACAGATCTACAGGGCCACTTCTTATAAGCTTTATCCCCAGATCCAGCAGCTGATTTATTCTCAAATATTCTTCCCAGAAACCTTGTCTTGTTGGCACTATTAGAGACAGGCCTCTGTCTCCCTGTTTCCAACATTTTGCATTTTATGGACAAGTTTTACCAGACACAAAACCAAGTTCATCATCCTGGACAACTCCTCACAAAGAGTTACACAACTGGAACAGCAGACAATGAACTTCCAACAGGAGTGTAACCACACAGGTCCCACCCTTGAGCCTGTCTCCACCAGGACAAGGACAGCACCTCCAACAGGAACAGTGTTTGCCAGTGCTGCCTCCTCTGGCCTTGCATCCAAACATTCAAGATTTCATTATAAGAGTTGGGAATGGGGATCACATCACTAACTAACTGAGAATCCCAGTTTCCATTCATGAGGTTAGAAAGAAAAAAGGGGAAAACCCCTTATAACCAGATTTTTGGCTGCCAGAGACTTTCAGTGCTGCAGGTCTCAATTAACAGCTGTCCAGCAGAGACACGAGTTTGCTCTGGTTTCTGACTGAGCCATGTGTCAGCACTGTCAAAGCTCTGCCTCAAAGCTGCTCGTGGGGAAGGGGAGGGCAGACACAGCCAGTGGGACAAATGTAAATGCCTGCCCTGCTTGAGCCCAGCTCAGAAGCCATTCAGAAGGACTTTAGGAGACTCGTCCTTTAAGCAGGGGTGAATTTTAGATATCAGTCTTTGGTACCACAGAGACATACACGACCAGTTTCTATCACTGTCAGTAGAAGGTAATGTCAGGCCTCTGCAGGCAGCCCTGTGACCTTCTCTTTAAAGATTTGTCAGCTTTACACTGTAGCACTGATATCAGCCAGCTTTTAAAAACAGCCTCCAAGTGCACAGGCGTGAGCCTGCTCACAGTTACCCTGATTAAGCCAAGAACAGAATTCATTCCTTATTACTAATAGGGGAAACAGAACAAAAATGAAGCTGCCATAAATAAACCAAATAAAGGCCAGCTTCTGCCCTCAGCTGTAGGCGAGCTGGAAGGGGTCATTCAGGGAAGACAAGATAATTGAGTCTGGGGAACAATGACAGGATGGGGATGCACACCTGCCTCTGCCTCCCCCAGAACCAACAGCAAGGCTAATTCTGCTTATTTCTTATGTAAGCAGATGGACTCTGGATTATACTGCAGTCAAACAGGGACAGCCTCAGCCAGTCTAGACACATCTGTGCCAGTGGCACAGGAGCTCAACTGGATATCCACAAGCAGTGTGGCTGCAGTGGCTCAGGATGGCATGGAAAATGTCATCTTGGGTGAGTTATTCATCAAGGGGGCATAACCTGTGCCAGATGCTCTCCTGACATAGGTAGGCAGAACTCCCCAGATATCAATGCCTGTGATAACCAGTGGCTGGCAGATAATAGTTTGGGTCTGAATGACTTTAACCACATCAGCATCTGCTGCATGTCAGGTTGGGGCAAGATGACTTGAGGTTCCCCAATGCACCTTTCAGTCATAGTGAGGGGAAGCCATATGGGAAAGCCTAATGCTGTGTACACATGAAGCAATGAATGAATTTATTAAAAAAGCACCCCTTGTGACAGTGTCTTTCTCTTCATAAGGTTTCATTGCATAGCTGTGCTCCCTTTTGGTTTGTCAGCCTTCTTCTCCCCTTTTATTAAAAGTGAAATGTTCAAACCCTGCAGCTAATTCAGATGAGAAGACTATAAACATTGAATACATGCTCTGCACCAAAACACCATGCAGTCTTGCAACATTTTCTTTCAGGAAAACAACATTGCCAAAACACAGTAGTAGAAGGATCAATTTAGGCCATGTTCATTTTGCTCCTCCAGGCACGGGTGTACTTCTGTGCCCTTCCCCTCCTTTATGATTTACAGCTCACACAAACCTGGCCTGGCTCTTAGGTACTCCAAAACCTGAGCCAACACAGGGGAAGGCCTGGTTTCAATCCACCTTTGTGCCTTCACTAGTCCAGGGCTATGACAGGCTGCACCTATCTCAGCACAACTTAGACTGTGCTATGTTTCTCACAACCCTGGCAGCAGAAAACAAAGTGAATTATATTAGCAGCAACAAGGGACTAGGAGCAGGAACAAAATCTGGGCTTCCAGGGAAAGCTTCTAGAGTTTGGTCTGAGGGACTGTCTCCTCTCTTACCATCCATTTATTCAGACAGGATTTATTCAGCCACATTGTAATGGAGAGTCACCCCTTACATCTCACTCATTTTCATACAAGTTCAAGTTCGATACAGCTGAAGGGAATTGTGCAAAAGGAGCCTGTTAAAATGTAACCAGTCATCGGATGTGCCAGTTAATCATCTACTTTGAAGCCTGTCCCTTTAGATAATAATTTTCCATGGTTGCAGAATTAAAGCTTAACTGGTCATTGGCTTCGAAAATGACCTTGTCTGACAGGGAATGTGGAAGAGGAAACAACAGTAACATGACCTTCTTGTGTAAATTCTAGATGTGGACAGAAGGGTAGAAAAATACTGCTGGCAGTTTCCAATTGACTCAGTGATTTATCTCAACCAGTCTATAACCTCTCCCCAGTCATCTCCAGGCACAAAGGAAACACCAGCTCCTGCCTCCAGGAGCTGGCAGGGCAGTGTCAGAGAGAGCCCTGCCAACAGGGCTTATTAGACAGGAAAGATACACTTGGAAAGCACAGGAACATTACAACCTGTGCACCTGACCAGTGAGCTGAGTCCTTCCTTCCTGCAGTACTGACCTGTCTTGAAATGTGATGGAAACACAGCAAATGTTTAAAAATCCAAACTACAGGCAGGAGAGTTTCTAAACAAGTGTGACAATTGTCCTCACCACATTCATGATCAGTAGAAACAAGATATTAAAACCCATCCAGTCCCACTGGACTCACAACTCTAACACAATTTTTCTGCTGTAACTCCAACAGCATGTGTAGAACTATTTTTGCCTGCTAAAGATAAGATGGAAATGAATCCTAACTTTTCCTAGGCAGACAACTAACACTGAAAAGCAAAGGGCAAGGACAAGACAAACATCACCAGATGTGATGATATGTTACAAAACTCAGGCCAGACTTCTCCCAGCAGCCAGCACTCACTCAGACAAGACGCTGGGGAGTCAGGGCTGGTCACACACATGGTTACTACAACAATATTTAGAATGGGGCAAGAATCCATTACCAGATTTAAAAACTTAGTCACACGGTAATGAGGGTAGGTGACTAGACAGTGTCAAAGCAGAAAAACCTCTCAGCATGAGTCCTCTCTTTTCAAAAGCACCTTGCTTAAGATTTATAAACCCACTTCACTGACCAGGAGTGAAATTTAAGCTTGAAATCCTCAAAAACATGACTCAGCCCAATGAGATGATAAATCAATGAGGTGAAGAAACATCCGTTCATTTATGTAATTATTTATTTACCCAAGATAAAGTAGATTTTTGTTCTGTCCATTGAGAAACATTGAGAGAGTTAAGTATCTAAGGGAATACTTCAGTAATAATAAATTATTTTTTAAAAGCTTTGGAAAAAACAACACTGGAATCAGAAATCTCCAGAACTTTCCAGAACTCCTCACAAATCAAGAGTTCCCCAGCCAAAAGGTCTCTTCTTTCCCTGTGTGTGCCCACTGGTGGTCTTGGTTTCACTGGACAGTTACAATGTGCAGGCTTGGAAGAAACTCCCTGGCAGGGCTGCTGAACTGAAGTCTTGAAGCTTCCTTGGTGCTCTGCTTCAAGCCAGTTTCCTGGCTAAATTGCCCAACAGCTGGAAACTTGGTCTCTGCAGACAGATATTTTGTCCAGAAAAATAGGATCTCAGGTCATCCACTCAGTAAGATCTTGCTCTTTTGGAGATTGTCCATGAGGAAATTTGGAGCTGCACTTTGGATACTGCAAAACTTCAGAGCCTGAAACACCTTCATCTCAGCGACCTAAGTTTGATGGGAAATACACCACCCAGCTCCAAGGACTCTACTTGCAGATACAGCTCTAGATCACACAAGGAGGAAACTCCCAGTAAAAAGGAAGGTGGGACTCTTAGAAGAATCCTGCAGCTGTGAGGCATCCAGTGCTTCTTGTTGTATAACAGGAAAATTCTGCAGTACCATAAAGAGCACAAAGATGCTGTTTATATCCACTGCCTGGCTTCAGTGAGCTATTTTGTACTAAATTTCCCTGCTGATCCAGCTGCATTGTGATAGCAGGTGTCTGCTAACATCTATCACATGTTATTGCATTTTTCCCTTCCACCTTCGGGTGTAAAGGACACAATGCATCACTGTACAATAGGAGAGGAAGAAGACGCTGCCTAATTTCCCACAGGATGCAATATTTATCCTGTAAGTGCAGATTAACTGAATAACTTGCTAGATTTGTGTCAAGGCTTGTAAGGAGTGGTGACTAATCCTAGCTAGTGGGGATTAACAATGTTTGCTGTGGGAAATGTGCCAGACTTTTCAATTATATCTTGTCTTACAAACAGACTGCAATAGTTCTACATGGATACAACTGTGTTCTCGCCACAGCACAGTGATAACAGGGTATGTCCTTTTCAGTTTTTTAACGCCACAGACTAGAGCAAGCCTTAGCAAGAACATCACCTGGATGACAGCAGTACAAAAGCCTGTTCTTCTCTTAAACTGGGGCAAAAGGAGGAGGAGGATTGGGTGTGCAGTCAGAAAGCCCTGAAGTTGCACCTTAAGAAGCTACAGATGAAATGTGCACCACCTGTGTTACCCTTGCAGGACAACACAAGCACACACTTTCCAGAAGGAGGGAGCCCTGGAAGGCCACGCATGGCAGCTTTGAGAAGTGGTATTGAAGATTCAAACTCCAAGCAGCACACAAGGCCACTCTCATAGTGGTGAAAACTCACGTGACTAGAGCCCTCATCATCAGCAAGAAAAAAACAGAAAGAAAACCAAGAGTTCCAGCTGGCAACACAAGCATCCCACTGTGTTCTTACCCAGAAACACCTCCCCATGCAGCTGTGTTGTGCAAAGGTGCTGCTCACTCAGCTTTTCCTTGCCTTGCCTCAGCATAAGGGCAAGACACAAGGCTCCTCACAGTCAGGAAAGAGGTCTGAGGTGTGGTACTCAAAGCAGATTGAAGGGATACAGCCCATCCTGACCTCTCCAGTTCATTTTCATATACCCAGAAGCCAGACCGAGGGCTTGACTCAACACCAGTTTGGAACTTCCATTCGGCTTTAAAAATTTCTGGATATCATACAATCAATCAGGTTGGAAAGGACCTCTGAGATCACTGAGTCCAACCCATGATCAAACACCACCGTGTCACCAGACCATGGCACTGAGTGCCACAGCCAGCCTTTCCTTAAACAGCTCCAGGGACAGTGCTATTCCAAAATCTAAGCACCCTTTCTGTGAAGAAATTCTTCCTGATATCCACCATGAACCTCCCTTGATGCAGTTTAAGACTGTGCCCTCCCATCCTGCCATTGTTACCTTGAAGAAGAGGCCAATTCCCACCTGGCTACAACTTTTTGTCAGGGAATTGCAGAGAGCAGTAAGGCTACGCCTGAGCTTCCCCTTCTCCAGGGTAGACACCCCAGCTCCCTCAGCTCCTCCTCACAGGATTTATGTTCCAGACCCTTTCCCATCTCCATTGCCCTTCCTTGGACCTGTTCCAGACCCTCAATGTCCTTCCTGGATTGGGGGGCCCAGAATTGGGCACAGGACTCAAGGTGTGGCCTCACCAGTACCAAGTACAGCAGAAGAATCACTTCCCTAGACCTGCTGGCCACACTCTTTCTGATACAGATATAAAGCAAACCAAAATAAACACAAAAATAAAACAAACCACAGAGGTTCAACTTGTAAGTATTGCTCTCCCATTCTCTGACCTAACAGAGTCCAGTTCCCAGGAACAAACTGCTGGTCTCCTGAGTATAACCCTCCTGCTCTTGAGCCTTCATTCAGACTCCACCATGGGAGCTTTATGCTTTCTACAAGACAAAATTCCCTTTCTGTGCTCCTCCTGGAGCTCTTCTAACGAGCTACATATTAACACTGATTTCTCCCACAAGTATCAGTAGTTATTACTACTTAATAGTGTTCCAGCGTGCTGGGGAATAACAATAGCACCGAGGTAATTAGAGGAAAAGGAACATCATCTTATGAGTAAGGTATGCACAGCCGAACAGTGTTTTGCAATGGCATGACTGCCCAGTGACAGCTGTTCCAGCACACCTGAGGTGGCCTAGTCATTTTTCAGATTGGTGACAGATTGTCCCCAGTGACTGCACCCACCTCCACAAGGACTTGGCTAGAAAAGCAGAGAAACCCATCGTGAAACAGCCCACAGTCACCTGGCAAGGCCCTTCTGTGTCATCAGAGACATTTAAATCCAGATTCTGAATGTAAATACAGAGAAGGTATTTGAAACTGGGCCTCAAGCCTCACCTAGCAATGCTTTCACCAGCTAACTACAGGGAAGAGCACCACCACCCACTCATTTTTATATATTTCCATATGAAATATTTAATTTCTGATTTAGTAGTTCAGCTGTTATTTGTCAAACACAAACAAAAGCTGCAAGTAAAGGTGATCTTAGGCTTCACACATCACTTTTCTGGCTACTGTACATCACTGGTCCAATGTGGCCAGACACTATCACTCCACTTTTCAGTCAAGAGAGCAGCGGGACAAGGAAAGGAAGGGAAGGACAGGGTGTCTCACAGGCAGAGGTGCTGCTCTGTCAAGCTACACTCAACCAAAACACTGGCATGGTGAAGCTCTCACTGCTCTGGGGTGGATATCTTACCATCAGCAGAGAGAAGTTTCTCCTATTTGTAAATAGTTATTTAAACAAAAAAATTAAACATTTGCATTTCTTGTTTCCACATTCCTACAATCTTACAAGTCCTCCTTGTGATTTTTTCTGCTAGCTCTGAAATTCATTGGGCGCTACAGGAAACTTCTCTCTTTTCAATAGGCAAGTCCCCAGGGCCACCTAAGCCAAAACCAAAACTGAAGCATGATGTGGAGTAGGGCTTACACTGCTGCATTCCCCAGGCCTACCAACTTCAGATCTCCATCTGCCTGGCTGCACATGGCAGCAGGGCTGGGCAAGAAAGCTTAAACCTGAGGTGGGAATAAGGCAGGAGCAGTTGTAGGGGGGTGGATAGGAAGGGCAGGGAGACCAGAGGTGGGTAAGGCTCGGGCCAGGGGGAAGGTGATGACAGTGACACCCTGCTCCAGAAGTAGTGGGCTCTGCTGCTCCAGATCCTTCAGTAAAACATGGAACAGGAAACCTATTGCCAGCCTCAAAGAAAGCCATGGTTATCTCCAGGCTGTTGGAAACAGCTGCTCCCAAAGTGCTTGGATGTCCTGTCTCCACCTGCCTGCTCCTGCCTTCCCTGTAATGAGCATTATGTTAATGAATCATGCACCAACCTCCTTCCTTGATTTATTTGCCAAAAAAAGATTTGTGTGGGGTGGTAATTATAGAGGTAGAATGTGATATTCATCAGCTTGTGTGCCTCTGAACCTGACCACGTCCTGAAGCAGCAGCTCCTCACAGGTGTTCTGATACTGTGGTAATGGGTGTTTGGACAAAAAATACAACACCAATTCAACACCACCCACTGAAGAACTTGCCTCTCAGCCTCAGAGATGGACACCACGACTGTGCCCAGGAAGACAAAAGGAAAAGCTGTCAAGTACTAATTTCCCTAAAACATGCTTTAATGAATAAATTGATTAACTCTATTCCCAGGCACTGTTTCCAGCCTGCTGTGGGACAGAGGACAGCAATGGCATGGACATTAAACTGTACATCTGAGGGTCCAAAGCCCAGACACCACCAAAAGAAGCAAGCACCAGGAGCTGGACAGAAGTCCCACACACTCCAACCAGCTACTCATGGCTAGTGAGGGCCACAGACATAGCTGAATCAGTTGCCCATTTTCTTATTCTCTGCAACTTTGCCTTTCTCCCAAAGAACCGTAAAATGCCCACACAGAGTGAGGACAGGACATGGGATTCACCAACACTACTCTCCCTAAAACTGCACAAAGCCTTTTCTCTAAGCAAAGCTTTTCCTCTACTAATGCCCACATAGCATCTGCTCCAGGACTCTTCTGCTCCACTCCCAGACTCTGCCCCAGCCTTGCAGGGAGCTGAACGTCTGTAACAGGAGAGACAACACTACAGGGTGCAATAAGGAGGGAGCAGGAGACACAAATTGTGCTGCCCACATGTAATCAGGATTTGTCAAATGAGAATGGAGGTAAAGCAACTCCTTCATGAGCCTTGGGCTAGATTGGCTTCTCCTCTGACCCTCTCTCAGGAATGCTCACAAACTCCTATCTACCTTCACATGACCCACTCTGACCCCCAAAAGACTTGGACCCTCCCTACCTCGGTAACCCATCCTTCCTAACCATTTCCCACAGTATTTAGTATCTGACAACACTTTGGGGTGCTCCTTACAAGCATCCCCACCCACCCACCATGGCAGCCAGCAAACCTTGTGCCTGTTCTGGCATCCTGGAAATTACCACAGAAATTACTCCCATGATCACCGTGCTTGTCACTGGACCTGCAAGCAACAAAAATTACAACGTCCTACAAAGGCCTGGCTTTTGTGGATATGAATTACAAACTTTCCCTGAGATTATGCTGTACCTGACACAGTTATTACACCATCAAAAGCAAGAGCTGGGAGAAGAAAGAGAAGATTACTCAGAGAAAAGGAAAAAAAGTATATGGGTTGAGCAGTTCCATTTCCCACAGTTTTCTGATCAACTTTCAGAGATTTCAGTCAAATGCAAGATTGCAATGAAAATGTTAGAGAGGATAATACTTTACAAATATAAATCACATGCATCAAGTACTCAGTATGCATATTATATAAAAATATTTTAAAACATTTTCTACTAAACCCCACACTCTCCTGGAAGCAACAACAACAAAAAAAGAATATACTCGTATTCTTTGTTTAATCCACTTTCTTATGTAAGGTTCATGTTTTCTTCTAACACAGTGGTAGCAGAGTTGTGAAATACAAATAGCTTCTCTTTTTACTCTTCATCATTATGTTCAATATTGACTGCTCCCACTCACTCAGATTAGCTATATTTTGTAAACAGCAAACGCACTTTAAAAGCACAGATTTTTTCCAAGGCTTTCTCAATTCTGCTGACGTAAAACCTTGCATTGATCCATCAAAATTGCTTTTTCTTCTAACTACCCTCTAACAGGCCATATCCCTTTCCATGGCAATGACTGTGGTCTCTAACCTGTACTTTTCACCATTCTTACAAAACTACAAACCCCAGACCAACTACACCACATTTCTGACCAGGATTTGTTTGAGAATACCTGACTTGTGGTGACCCCAACATTCTAGAAAACATTCCCTAGACCTCAGCTCTTTCCTCATTTTCAATGCTTGAAGCTCTAACCATGCTGGCACTTCTTGTCCAGAAAGATAAGAGCTGTAAAATTGGTGAACATTCCTAAGGGGTTGGTTGCACACTTGCCTTTCTAGTATTTAAATAAACATTTTAGCAGTATCAGATATTGTTTGGAACTCTAGTTCTGTACATTATGAACATTATCTAAAAGTATTTTTGTAAAAACTCTACATGAAATGTTTGTGCCTTTCACATCCTCATTAAACACTTAATTTCTCAAAGTATTGATTTTGAGTATGTCTTAGTACAAGAAGCTCTTTGCTGCTTTTACTCAGCCACAGTCATCATCATCAGTGGAGTGTTCAGCTTCTCAGGCAAGAACTGAATGCTTTTCTTGGCACTAGAATGGTTAACAGCTGACATGATATTTTTAAGTTAGCTATGTCAATTATTTTGTCAATATTTCAACTTTTCCACTGTCTTGGGAGTTCAGTGCTGCTTTTGTTGCTTTTCCACTCTGATGTTCCAAACCCTCTTGAGCAACATCCCCCCACCCCCAACCTCCCATTTGTTCAGCTTTTTAGAAACCCTCTGCACTTGTATTGAGAGTGTAATCTATGCCAGAAATACTAACTGTAGATTTTATAGCTGTATAAAATCCAGTCTAAATATCACAACTCAGTCTTAACGACCAATTTTTTGCAATATGCCTTTGGTGTCAAAGATTGCACTATTTAAAATATGAACAGGCTGGTGGTGGTACAACATTTTCTCATTTGAAGAGAGATTTAATAGATTTTCTTGGGCTACAGATCATTTAGAGAAATTCATATTTGAAACCTGGACTGTCCAACTGGACTGTTTCTTAATTACAATAAGAACAGGAGGTTCCTGTCAACTGAGACTACTAAGAATGGAGTTACTCCATCATTGCTTTGATAAGCAGATGGTCTGTGGCCATTTCTTCATTGTGGGGCGTGTAATGGCTGGAAATGGAGCTGGTTCAACACAGGAAATTGCAGATATGAGTTGTGGGCAACAGGTTGGCCCTGGCCCCTGTCTTGTGCTAGGAAGTGGCACCTTCCGAACAGGAGATGTCAGGAAAAGGATTCTTGTATTGGAGCTGATGCTTTGTCATTGTGTTACACGGTATAAAGGTGTAGGATGATGATGATCCTGTCACATCTTTGCCTTACAGTATTCCTCCTTTCTTTCATTCTGATTTAGTGTTGGGCCCCTCACTACAAGAGAGACATTGTGGTCTTGGAGCTTGTCCAAAGAAGACCAACAAAGCTGCTGAAGGATCTAAAGACCAAGTCCTGCAAGGAGCAGCTGAGGGAACTGGTACAGGGGCTTAGCCTGTAGAAAAGGAGATTCAGAGGAGACCTTATCACTCACTACAACTCCCTGAATCTCTTCTCCCAGGTAACAAGAAACAGGACAAGAGGAGATGGCATCAAGTATTCCACACTTGCAGCTGCTCTGTTTTAACATCACTGCACAGATTAAGTACCTGAAACATCTTGGATCATGTTTCCTTATGGACACGCTACAGCAAAATCACAACAAAGAGCATAAGGACATTTCTGCAGGTATCAGAAGCACCCAGATGAAAAAATTCCTGAATGGGGCACTGGAATAATGGATAATGTTTGTATGATGGATGTACTAAGGATGTTCTTCCCAATGGCAACTTCCAAGAAAAAGAAGTATGCCATCAAAAATTTTGGAGACTAGAGCTCTAAGGAGTAAGATTTCAACACCTACCCTGGTTATATAAGGATATATTTTCTAAGTTTGTATCAAAACCATGTGTCATTGTTCTTTTTAAGATGACACCATTCAGAGAAGACAAGTGGATTACTCAGAGGCAGGTCCTGACCTGTACAGCTGTGTACAAGCAGGCAAAGGGGATGGAGGGAAAGTCATTTGGCTGCTTTTTGGATGGGAAAACATCATCCTGGTAGCCTTAGAAACAAAGACCACAAGCACAGCTTGCAACCACCTGGCCCCAGGCTACGCCTTGCCCTTCTTGGAGCACAGCAGGACTGGGTGTGGGCAGTGCTGAGCTGAGATCCCACAGGAGAACATGAGCTCCTCAGGAAGCGGTGTCTGACTCAACAGCGAGGCAGAATGCAGGCACAGCAATAGGGCACTGCACTGTTTTAGGGACTAGGACTTGAATGTAATTGAACACATACAGCCTAAACTAGAGTCATCACCAAAGACTTTGTGGCTGCTTTTGGAAAAAGGCCTATTGCCAGTGATTTGGTGATAGGCAAGTAGCTACTGTTTGTACTTCCAGAGCTTAGTCATTTTGGAAATTTAAGCAAGACCTAAGCATTCTTCACTTCCTGTCCTGATAAACCATTCAAAACAACATCACCTGGTTTATCAGCAGGGCCTCAGAGAGCACCATTCCAACAGAGAGATAAAGCTTGTGTGCATATCACTTCTTCAGTGACCCCTTTGAATATTAAGTGCTATTTAAGCACAAGATCTTATCTGTGCATGCTCACAAACACAGTAGCTTTGTAGCAGGCTTTGCCCAAAATCATGCCAGCTCTCCCAGACTTGCTTCCTCTGCTGTGCTCTGTTCCAGAGGGACACAGAAAGAAAAAAACAGATTGATTTTTACCTCGTTAGGTGGAACTGAGTCTCCACAAAGAGGCTGTGGGATAGAAAAAGATATTTCATGTGCACAAACACAATATAAGTCTTGGACCTGAAATGAATTTATTCTGGATGTTTGATCTATCACAAAGGAACACCTTTTTCTGACATTAGGCCATTCTGCTCCCTCAAGATAGGATCCTTCTGGACAATAGGAAAGGGACTCACTCCAACTCACCAGTTCCTTCCCTGACCTGTGAGTTCCCACTGTCACCAACCACAACCACACTGATGCCTCCCAACCCAAGGTAGTTTCACTGTTGTGCTGACCAGCTTCTCTTTATGAAATATTTAAACAGGCCCATAGCTGCCAGTCTCGGTATTTTGGGGATAAGTCTGTGCCTGATTTTAAAAGAACCACCTGCAAGCCAGACAGAAAAGTTGTTGTTCTGTCTTACAATTGGGGGGGACAGGGAAGACCTTGAAGTCTTCCTGTAAGTGACAGCTTTCACCTTTATCGTCAACATTTTAAAAATTCTGTTCAAGACAGAAATACTACAGTCAGTGTGTCCAAAGAACTTTGCTTCTATGAAGACCAGTCAAGTCCAACCAAAATATCTTTCAGCTTCATTTGTGGCTGGATTGAGCCCCTAAATTGATCAGATCAAGGCAATGGGCACTAAACTAAGAACAAACTAAGATGTCATTATTGTTGCTGAGTTGTAAGCAGATTCCCTGGTTTGGAAGAGTATTATTGTTAACAGTTCAATTATACTATAAAAACCACCAAAAAGACATTTACTTAAACTTTCTGCACACTGATACTGATCAGAACTGCCTTTAGATCATGGCCCTATTTCCTGTAAGCATATATAAATGTGTATAGAAGACCCCTGTCATGATTCAGTGAGTGTTTATATCAAAATGATTAAGTAAGTACTGACTTTTCAGAAGAATCCAATGAAAAACAAGGTCAAATGCCAAATATTTAGGAAATATGGGTATTTAGAAATGAGATTACATCAATGTCAGAAATATCTAGTGTTGGAAAAGATTCAGGTAAATTGCAACATCAATTCAACCAAGTAACCCTTCCTCTCCAAACTCACTTTGATGTTCTAGTCAAATATTCCAGACTGCAGATCAAACCCAGGTCTGGTTTGGCGGAAATGTCTTTACAAAGAATTTCAGGAGTCAAGGACTTGGGGGATTGCATCTGTAGACCAGTAATCAGGTTGTCAAAAGAATAACCATCACAGCTATAGAGCAGAGACTCCCTTTCCTAGCACTGCCAGAAAGGCTGAATTAGTGCTCGAACTACATATACATGTTCTCCCAGCTGCAGAGCCGTGGTGCCTGTGGGTGCTTTCAAGCACCCACACCAATCAGCACTGCAAGTTCCTACACCTATGGCTCAGAAAGAATTGATTTGCACTAGAGAAAAAGCTAGACTGTGGCAGTTTGCAGATTCTTCCAACTAGAAAAAAGGAGTTGCTGTCTTCCCAAAGACATCTTCCCAGCTTTGCCAGGACAGTCTTTCTGCAAGCAGAGCTTTCTGCATTGGATACTACAAAAGGAAAAGTACTAAAAAATGTAGAACTTGGACACAAACCTCCAAAGGACATGTCTCAGGGGGCAGGCACTGCCCCAAAACACGCACATAGCTTAGTTCTCTCCTTTCCCTGGAACAATTAGGCCAGGAGCACTGTGTACCTTTACCTGATCTCCTCAAGCTGCACAGCTCAGGAGATGACCTTGCTTTGACAAGCGGCTCTGACTGGCTGAGCCTGGATGCCTGCAATTGTAGCAGGGCACCGCAGAACAAAACTTGCACCATTTTTGCCATTAAATGGCAATACCCCATGGCTGAATACCTTAAAGGCTGAGGGGAAACTAGAACTTGACTTCTGTGAGGGCTGGGAACCCACCAGCAATGTTTCATTTCCATGAGGTTTCTGTAACAGCAGAAGAGCCTGAACTGGCCAAAAGTTAACAAATACGCTGACTGGTCAAGGTACAGTAATGGAATGGTAGAAATGGGGCGTGGAAAAATTAGGTTTGCTCTATTCGGAAGATAGGATACAGCCCTGGGTGGCTACCACACTGCCTCATGCACTCAGGTCTAGTATTGCCAGAGTATACCAGCACTATCCTGCAGGGATTTCCTCATCTTGAGATAGTTCACTGCAGCGTGGGACAGCCTACTCACTCTGCAGCACATCCCATGCTCTGCCCTGGAAAAACAAGGTCTTATACAGGAGAAGAGAAATAATGACACATTTTCAGCTCTCCTACACTGTTGCAGACAGACCATTTACAGAGCTTCTCTCACAAAGGAGTTAAGTACCTCATGCAGCACATCTCCTGTCACTCATCCTGAAAAACAGGCAGCAGAAACAGAAGATAATGACTGTGTGTGAGAGGGTACGAGACACCAGGGTCAAGAAAGGGAGTGGTAGGGCTGAGGAGCAGGGATTCATAGCCAAGGGCTCTGTTCATGCCATGGATTCACCCTGGGGCCTTGAACAATGCACTTGGCTCCTGTCTCTGGCTAGGGTCAGGTAGAACTCTTCACATAACCTGTGCCAGAAGCAAAACACTTACAGGAAAGCAGGGGAGAGCTGCTTTCAGACAAGCCAACACCATTTCCAAGCTACAGAGAGCCTCAGATGAATGGAGTTCTATCTCAGCACACACTTAACTATCTCATTTGGTCATGAGATAAACAGCATGAAGAATAAATAACTTTATGGCAACAGATCAAACAGGACAAGACAGTCAAACTCCTTCCCTCTCCAACCCTGCTAATTCTGCTTCTGTCTGCCTTTAACCACCAGTCCCTTCTTCTGCAGGGGATTTTTGGGGGAGTGAAAATGTAGGTGGAAGTTCTTCAGAGAGAAGAGACGAGTCACAGGCCTCATGGGATGTCTCTTGGAGATGGCTTATTAATCATGGACCACTTTAAATGCTGTCTCTCAGCACCTCTTTTTTTTGTAAAATGTAGTGATGGAACAAGTTGTTACAGCAATACAGCAGGAAGCAGAGCACATGCTGCAAACCACTGATGTCAAATATATTCCACTGGAAGCAAGGCAGACTTCTCTTCATGGGCAAGCAAGGCACATGGCTTGACAAGGAGAGTTGACCTAGCCCAGGCCAGGTGAGACTGGCAGAGCAGGTCACAACCTGGCTGTGGAATGGGAAGGTAGCAAAGACTTCATGCAGGCCAGGACTGAGTAGGGAGATCAGTTAGAGCTCAGGAAAAGCAGCATCCATGGCCAGGGTAAGGGCAGAGCTCCCAGCCTGTAGTTCAGCTTCCAGGCACAGATCCAGTGCATTTCTCTGCATAACATAACCTCACCTTTGTTTCAGGCTCTTCTTCCTCTCTCCCTCTCTGCCCACAGCACAAGGGGCAGCACTGCCTGTGAACTGCCAGGGAGAAGCAAGGGAAATAATCCAAGCGTCTTCCCAAGGCTGCTTGGTCTGAGCAAGGAACCGTCTTCTTTTAGGATCAAACAGGGGCTCCAGCTGTCCCCCTAGAATTAGGGAACCAATTCTGTCCATGTCAGTTTGTCAACGGCCTCATTCTTCTCCTCACACAGGACCTCTCAGCCCCTATGCTCTCTCTAGTCAGCAGTCACAGAACTTGAGGAGGTGCATTTGGCCCCCCAAAAGCCAAAGCTCAGGGCAGGCACTGTGGGCAGAGGGAGAACAAGTCCCCAGCACCGTTAAATACTGATGATCAGGTGATGGGAACCTGCCAGGAAGAGGCTTCTGCTCCTTTCCCCTCAGAGAGGAACAGTGAAACTGGGCAGAGCACTGATGGCCTGATCTGACTGCAGGAAGCTTCTGGTTAAAATAGCTGTTCTACAGCTGCCACAAAGTATTTTCTTTATAAAATATTGGGTAGAGGTAGATGGTAACAAAATTGAGGGGAGAAAGAAGAAACCTCGTAAAGTACTTAAAGGCTCTGATAAGTCTCTAGTGAGAGCAGCACTCTATGTTACTAAATCAAGTTCAATCTGCCAAAATTTTGGTAATCTGCTTCTTTAAGTGGTGGACATTGGTAATCACAGAACAGTGATTTAGTGCATGAAGTTACAAGACTTTCCTGATGCAGTCAGGCCTCTGTCTGGTCTAGAGCAGAGAACTGTGCTGGGAGAAGGCAGGAGCTTCCTGCCCAGGCTGTGGGGCTCAGCAACACCCTCCCCAAGCTGAGGGGAGCACAGCACAGCTGTGGCTGTCAGGATGGCTTTGTTTTCTACCCATGTTCAGAGTATGCATTGAGATGAGAGATGTTTATTAATAATCATCACATGAAACAAACTGTATGAAATTTTTAAGACAAACTGGAGTCCGCTCCTGACATGGTCTTTAATTCTGAAACCAATATTTATCTCTGTGTGACAGAAGAGGAAAGATTGGTGGACTGTAATAAAAGGGAAACAAAGGTTCAGGACAAATTACATTTCCCTGCTGTAGACCAGTTACAGTCAAGATGCTGAGAGCTTGGAGAGTATGCAAGGAAAAGTGGAGAAAAGTGATAGACACAACATAGGAAGTTCAGAGCATCCCATCCTGTTCTTAGCTACTGCAAAAGAGATGAAACAAACTGTTGTCCACATCCTGCTGTGTTACACTGCCACAGTATCAACAATCCCTCCTAATCTGTCCATGCCCTCATTCAGGATGGGCCATCTGGGAAGACTCTCAGAAGTAAAAGCAAAAATGGACAAGATTTGCAACCCTTTCCCTTGTGAATTCTGCAGCCTCAGGAACAGCAAGGGTTTTGCCTTTTGGCTTCACAGTCATGTGGGTTGAATACAGATACCAGCTAAGCATAAGGAGAGATACAATCCCAAATTATTCATTCCTTTCAGGCTTTTGCAGTGAACTTCAGGAGAGCTTCTGCACAGTAGCAGCAGCAGTTCTGGCAGTGGCAATGCCATTGAAGCCACACATTATCCTGGGCTGGCAGTGAGAGAGCAGTGCCAGTGGGAAGTCCTGTCTGGACAGATGGGGAACCTTTAGGCTTGTGGCAGTCTCAGGCCAGGAACACCATTGCTGTCAGCAGGCATTGAGCCCAAGGGTGAAGGAAGCAGCTTATGTCCATAAGCAAGAATGAGGTGAGAGTGTAAAACTCTGCCAGTATGCCCCAGCTGTCTGTGTTTTATTGCCTGTCAGCGTGTTTGCAATCAGGAAAGAAGCAAGGAAGAGTCCTTTCCCATCATTTGAATCCATCTGTCTGCTCAGTCTGGGTTCCAGGCCAGGTTTGCAGTCCTCACATAAATGGGTCAGTCACCATGGAGCAAAGGGAGACTCGTGTCTACAACAGACAGTGACAGCCCATAACCACTTACTCAGCTGCTCCTGTTCCATAACACAACCTGTATGCTCCAAATCATGTGGAAAATCTGGGGATGACTGGGCAGAAGCTTCACACACTGACTCACACACACACCGCCTGTGCTGCTCTCCGTTTTCTCAAGCCCTCATATCCTGGGAAACTGGTGAAAAACTTGTTCCAAATGTTAAAGAGACAAGGTCAGAACACACTAATGCAAATCTGGCCTACCCAATTGATACATTACATTCAATAGGAGTCTTTTCTCTGGCTTCAGCAGCTGATTATCAGGCCAAGGTTTAGGAAAAAGGAGAGAAGATCACCAGCTTCTTGAATTCATAGCATTTAGAGCAGCTTTGATCCAGCCATGCTCCCTGATGCTAAAGAGGACAGGACAGCAGCCATAAAACATATTTGTGTTTTCAGTAAACCACATCATGTCACACAATGACAACTGCTGAGTGTTAAAAAGGCCAGCTGGGAAGTGATAGAGGGGTAAATCATGTAATAAAACAAACTCAAGTTTGCTGGTGCTCTGCAGAGTCTTGGAAGCTGCCTCCAGCATCTGAGACAGGTGGGAAAGCACATCCATGCAACACCAGTGTTCACAGTACTCATCCCAAGGGCTTTGTGTCCTTCCAGCTCCTGTTTGTTCCCTACATAACTTAAGGCAGCCACGTCCTCTTTACCTCCCCAAGGCCAGGAGGAGGTGACACAGGATCCTGCCTGTATTCCCCTCCCTGCACTGGCCAACGTGCCACCAGTGGCAGGGGACAGACCTCAGTGACAGCTCAGTGCCCTGCAGTGCAGCACTGAAAGGAGCCTGAAGCAGCCAGACACACAAAGGCTTGAACTTTTCCCCTTATTTGACTGCTATTTTTTCCAGGAACTTGTTAAAACTTCAAATAAAATAAAGTTTCATTCAAATGGATTTTTGTGTCAAAATGAGAGATGGGGAAAAAAAAATAAAAACCCCTCTACATAAAAAAAGGAAACATATGTTCATGACTTTAAACTTGGTTTCATAACTACTTACAGAACAGGAAATTCATTAAATCTGATCCTTTTACACAAAGTTCTTAATTTCAACAAAATTTTCTAATGAAAACACTTTCATGGAAACATTTGTGGCCAACTTGCATTTTATTCTGTTCCTAGGACATGCAGCTTATGGGCCTGGAAACAATATGGTAAGGTAGGGGGAACAGGCAAATTTTTCACTTTGGTGAGCAAAAGTTTTGCTTAAGGACCTTTCATCCAACAACTGGAAATGCTCTAATTCACATTTGATTTCCACTGGCAAAGATTTCCAAAATTTCATGGGGAAAAAAAACTTGACTACACCTTTGCCTCCCCAGCTTCAGAACAGAGCTTAGATATGATTTCACCATTTCACCACTCAAGCAAACCAAAAGCCAAGCCCAGTCAACATCCAGTCTCTGGAGTTATTAACTATTCCCTATTGCTGTGGGCCTTCTTAGCAAGTGAGACTGATTAACCAACAGCTGCAGGTCTCTATCATCATTCTTTTCCTCTTCAACACCTCCCAACTTCTCTGTCCTCACCTGCACATATAGAGACATCATGATCAAATTCATGTCAGGCAAGAAGGACAAAGTCACAGATACGAGAAGATGGGATTATCTGCTTGGCTGCTGCCTGTTCTGTAGAAGTTGCAAAGTCCAGGACAGTAAATTTTCCACTGAACTTGCATTTTCAGTGATGTAACTCTCTTAAATGATTTAGGAAAAAAAAAATCCAAAATTGCAAACCTGCTGCTGACAAAATCCCATGTAAACTGTGTCACTTGTGTCTAGGCCTGTCACAGTCCACTAACACACTGAGGAGCTGAAGGCTTTTGTTCAGCAAATAGATTGAGCACACACCTGTTCTAACAGGGGTAAAACTTCCTGGGGAAGCTCTGAGACCCTGCTCGTCCTTGTCATGGTCACCTGCCCATTGACTTCACCTTCCCCACATTCCAAGTGTCTCAGAAACAGAACCAAGTGAATGTTCCTTTCCAAAGAGCCACCAGCAATAAAGAGGGCAAGGCAAGCACCCAGCCAAGGAGCCAAGATACAGATGCTCAGGGGAAACACGGGTTCTGCTGCTCCACCTCCTCCCTGCTGGCTGCATCTGCCACGGTACACCTGGCACAGGGCTGCATCCAAGCAGGAGCTGTATAAAGTCACACTCCTGCTGTTAACAGCACAATAGGACGGAAAGAGTTCAAAATAATCAGTCTCCACTCAAGTGCAAGTTATTCTTGGGTACCATATTTCCATTGCTTCCATTCTGCCTTTCCAAACCACATCCCAGGCCCAGAACTTGGTGAAGCTGAGTTCTCCTCAGGATGCACAGTCTGGATGCAGGGAGCTTGGTTATTGCTGCGTTCTCCAGGTCAGGGATGGGAGATGGGCTGTCTGACCCACCTCTCACTGGCAACACAGGCATTCCCAGGATTTCTTTTGGTGTTTCCTCCCTTTGCTCTCTGCTTCAAGTCAGCAGAACCTGAAACCTTACCCTACAGGCAAGCAGTGCTTTGTGCCATCCTTGTTCTTCCTTCCCTCCTGCCCTGTTAGATCTAACTGAAAAAAAAAGGGTTTGGACCTCCTTTGAATGAGGTAAAGCACTCAACTGAAATTGCAGGGTTTAGCTTAACAGGCCTCTTGAGGAAATCAGAGTTTAAAGGGACAAGTATTCCCATTCAGCCAAACTGAGGTGACAACCTAGGGGAGCTCCAGTTTCCCTTTAATGGGGCACAGCCTTATGAACTCAGTGATGGTACAATACAGCTCACAACAGCTTCTTCAAATACTGCAAAAATTGTTCTTGAATTCACTGAATATTGCACAAATCCAGAAATATTGTGGAATATTACAAAATAAAAATTAAAATATGGTGAAAAAATCCATTCATATTCTCCTTCAGTTCTTTTTCTGAATTTTAGAGAGGATAAAGCACTAGGGTAAAAACTGAAATGTATCCAAATAGCTACTAATCCACAGATTTCTCAGCTGCTCAGTCTAAAACCTGCACAGCCACACTTTCCAGGAAACACACCTGAACTTCCAGCAGCAAGATCTTAGCATGATCCAAAGTGCAAACTACATACAAGATCCATTTGTAAAACTAATCTATCCTATAAATTTTTCCCAGGGCTGTAATTGTCATGGAATTGTATAGACACACGTTTGTTTTAAGTAGCAGGCAAAGGCATAGGAACACATTCTGCATTGGGGGAAGAAGGGGATAATTTGCCCAGGTAGTACTTGTTTTGTTCACTGATAAATATTCTCAAGGCAATTTTTTTTTTCTTTTTTTGTCTCCTGGAAAGGTAAAAGAAGCAGGACCAGCTGACATTGCATAGTGTGAGCTGACCAAGAAACCAGACCTGCTCCAATTGAGCCTCACAGAGTAGACTGTCAGGAAAACAGGAAGCTCTCACATTTGAACTTTTGAAAACCTTCCTATCTCAAGCAGTAGGGACACACCAGCAAAAACACAGGCCACAATGTCATTCCTCCAGAGCTGGTCCCCTGGGCTCCTGCTGTGTTTATCCCAGCAGACAGCCACCATCCCTAACACCTGAAGTCCTCCATAGCTCACAAGACACAGATCCTCCAAGCACCTTGGTTATGCCCCAGGTGTAGGCTGAGCATGGCAGGCTGGTGACTGTGCTTTGGGTGTGCTTTGGGAAGAGCGTGGTAGCATCAGGCTGGCACCAACCCAACTGCCAAGTCACCGATGCCAGCCCCGAGGACTCATTTCCCCACCAACTATTTCTGCAATGTTTAGGCTCCTAGCTGTTTACCTTAAGCCCCAGCCATTTCTGCTAATCCAGAGAAGGCGTGGAAGACTCCTACAAATATCATGTTCATCAGCACAAGCTTGGCAACAGCTTCTCTGCAACTCCCTCCCTGGCACAAGCCTCCTCTTATCTGTGGTGCCCTGGCAAACAGGGCACTGCTGGCTCTCTCAGGCTGGCCTTTGCCTCCACCACCTACCTCTGTTTATGTTACTTTCCCAACACACTTGCAAATATGATAAAGGTTAATCTGGTACAGAAGGTAAATAGGGTTACACAAAGCTGGATTTAGCAATTTAGTTTTATTGGCCACTAAGGCAGGCAATTCTTCGATGCAGGTAATGAGGAGATAGTCAAGCCAGATAAAGGATCTGTGCAATATAAACATCCTCCCAAAAGCCTGCTCCCCGCTTGCATAAGCACTGTAATCATGAAAGCAATTCTTAATGGAGCCACTTGGCAGAGGCCCTGGCACAGCAAGCTGTGAGCCTCTCCCCAGCTCATGGAGCAGCTCCAAGAGCCTGCTACTACAGCCTGCAGTGGGCAGGAGGGGCACGAGGGGGGCTCCAGTCTGCAACCAGGGGCACTGGGGCAGGGCCAGGTCTCCTCTAACATGTCACCTGCGTGGTTTGCACAGGCCACTTCTGCCCCTGTGCTCAACTCTGCATCTGTAAGTGGAAATGGATGATTTCCCCTTTGTGCCCATCCTTCATAGGTAAACTCTCACAGTGAGGGCTGTTCCTTACACACAGATAAGGGCTTCCGGCTGAAAGTGTTATTGTCACTCAGAAACTCGCTAGTATTATTCCTGCTAATAAGTGACTAATTTTTCCTGACCTTTCAATATCTGTCCTTTATCTTAGAGAAGGAAATCCAAAATAAATCAAAATCCAGGTTTCCTGCACCAGCATCCTGCCCTCTTTCACCTCTCTGTACCAAAATCGAGGACAACCCACAAAGCTGAACAGGAAACCTTTTGCACCTCACATCTTGTGCCATTTGGCTTTCTTTTCTCCTTTGCTATCAAATTTAGGATGTGCTTTGTCTCTCAGCACATCCCAGTGTCTCCCACACTTTCCCCCTGTATGTCTTCCCAAGAGGTGATGGCTTGGGCTCTGCACAGTGGGACATCACCCTCAGTGGGCTCAGCCTGTTGCTCAGCTCTGCCTTCCTGGCAGTCCCACAATTAACACACTCCAGCCAGGGGGAAGTCTTAGCAGAGTCTGTCCCTATGGTTTCTGTGAAAAGTAAAGAAGAAAGTGAAGTTCCCTTCACCTCAAAAGTCCCTCACTGCAGGACAGGTCTAACAGTCACTTGCTCCTCTTGACGTGGTTTTCTTACCCAGGCAAAAGAGGCCTCGTTGCCCTAACAAACAGGGCACATTCACCAGCTTCAGGACTGAATCAGAGCCTAGGCATCCACTCAGATATCCATTATGCTCATTTCCACTGCCATACATTAAGAATTTCTCCTCGCCTGAACTCATTTAACTTCCAGCAGGGATCTTCATCAGATTGACGTAGGAATTTTCCCTACCCTACGCACTCTGAAGGGTCCAGTCACCATATTGGGAGTAACACTGTGATCTATTGGGAAGTATGACATTAGAACCAGCAAGTTTTAGTCTAACAGGCTAGACAGACTCAAAAATTTAGTCTAACAAGACTAGAACTCATTTTCTAGTCCACAGCTTGCCCTTGGCAAACTTCAGCTGAGTAGCTGCCCTTTGTATGCCTTTTGTGCCCTCTATAACACACAGATGTACTCCTGCAAAGTGCTCGAGACCTGTGAAAAGAAAGTGCTGCACAACAATTTGGGTTTATTATACAGAGCAGGACCCACACTGGTCTACATAACTGAGCATTCACAAGCTGTATGAGAGAGGCCAGTAGTGATATACTGGCTACGCAGGAATTATCTCCAGGTGGCAGGCAGAATGCATTTGGACTGACTGTGCTTCTGGAATTGGAGGGGTTTTTGATAATCAAGTTAACACTGACTTGTTAACTTGATTATCAAAATCAAGTCTGCGGAAGTATGAAATGTATCTGTAAGGATTATGGGCCTTTTCTGAAGCTTGATCTCAAGCCTCCTGAAGGCAACACACCTTTTAGCATCAGTATAAATGAACTATCCAGCAAGAACAGTTGAATCCAGCAACCCCACTGGCACAATACTGCCTGCCAGTATAGGACCAGAACCATAGGAAGGCTGCAATTTTATTTTCCATTCCTGCCAAAAATACCCCACTCTATTCATCATAATCTATGTCTGAACTAAGACACTGGGAAGGCAGTTGTTTCAATTTGCATACTGTAAGGATTTATTAGATGAGGTGATCACACAGGTATTCTCATGGCACAAAACCTACTCAAATGTCCTTGTTTTTCTCATTCCCTCTTTTGCAACCCACCTTCAAATGACCCCATGTCACAGGCTGTGAACAAGCAGTTCTTTCTTCACTAAAGATAAGAGAAAGGTTGCCAAGGCTGCCAGCACCTTGGGCTTTGGTTTGGGTCTTGTTTGTTTTTTTTTATTTTGGAACCACGCATTTGGCATCAGTATCTTGATACACTCCAAAGTGGTGTTACTAAAGACAGACCAATTTTGGATTTGGGGTTTTTTTTGAGATGAATCTGTGATTCTTCCATACTTAATCAGCATCTTAAAATATAGCTAACCTGCCTTATTTCCTATTCCTTATATATTCCTATTCCCTATATACCCATTTCCTTCCTGGAAATTCTCTGACAACCTATGAGCTTGCTTTACCCAACTTTCAGCTTCAAGACTTTGTACTCACCACCTTTGACTACAGAAAACAACCCTGTCTTAATTTACACTCATTTTACAGCTTCAGGAGCAGAGCTGGTTTAAACTGACTGACATCCACTGGCATTCAGGAAACAAAGCTGATTTATTATTATTTTTTAATAATCAAGTGATCTGTTTCTCTAGGTGGTATAAAATAACACAAGAAAAACCTTATCATGTGTTACTTAACCAAGCAAGCAAAGGAGCAGCACGGGCATTCTTCTGCGAGATCAAATAACAAGTGTTCTTCTGCTGATAATAAAGGCTAACTTAAGCCACCACAACTAATTCAGAGTGCAGGCTTGACACTTGTTTATCTGGACAAACAATTATGAAATGTTCTTTTGTCCCTGTGAGTACTGCGTAGGCAAGTGTCATGATTTTCTGGGTTACTTTAAAGGGCCACTGCTTAGGCACCTATTCACTGCCCAGGAAACAAGAGATGCCTTGGGCAGTCTGACCAAGATCAAGGACTGTTTCCTTCTGGCTCCCTTCATGGGACTGACTCCAACCTGACCCAAGTGGAGGTGTGGGGTGTGATTTCCCAGAACTGGCAGGGGGTAGCAAGTAAATTATGTTTTCCCGAGGCATTGAGCTCCCTAATGACAAATTGTGATCGGGCACACAGATGCCCTGAGTAGTTTTTAAAAGCAAACTTGGGAGTCTAAAAAAATTAAACACTTCTGCAATTTTTATGTGTATTTCTGAACTGGGACTTTTAAACAATCTGTATTTTTTCACATTTAGAAATTATTAGTAGCAACAGAGCACCATTCTACATTCTAGACCAGCTGTACCCAGACACAATGGCCCCCTCAGCATCTTGCCTGGTACAGACAATTGCATCCCCTTTTCTTGGAAGGGGAAACAACCTGTTTGCAGGCCCCACCCCAGGCATCAAGCTGAACTGTGTGTCTGCAGTCATGGAGCCAAGGGCAAAGCCTCCCAGGCAGCAAAAACCCAACACAATTCCCTGCTGTGTCAGGCTGAAGGTGCCCTGTTACCTGACTGCATGGCCCAGGGTGGCTCAGCTCTGGGCAGAGTCTCTGCTGAGCTTCTCAGAAGGAGCAAGTTCTCAGGGCAATGCCTTAACAGGGACAAGGGAGGAAAAATCCAAAGCCAGCACAAAATGGCATCTTAACAGTTTTTCTGGGAAGCCAGAGTAGGGAAGCCACACTGTTACATCCTTCATGATGTGGTTGTGGAAATGCCATTACTTACACCCCACATCAGTGGGGTGCCCTCCCATAAAGATCTCTCAGTCATGGATGAGATAAAGAGGCATTTGAAATTTATTTTGTATATGAGAAATTGTATATTTAAGTAAACAGAGCTGGTCAAATACAGCAGTGACTTACAAGACCCTGGCATACTTGTGCATGGAAAAACCTTATCTGACTGTTCCTGTGCTGCTAACTCATATCCTTGCTCCCAAACACAACACTCCTGGCTGACATTGTGCACTTCACCTTTTCCCAACACAAAGGGAGAAGAGAGACCTGCTAATGAGGAGATTCAAGAGCAGAGGCTTTACCAGAAAACAAGGTTGATTAAAGCTTTCAGAACAGGACCCAGCACCAGGACAACAAAGTACCACAGATATCTTCAACCACAAACTCTAAAGCTGCTAATTGCCAGCAGATGACAAGGACAGCAAGGGCTTACCAAGAATTCCAAAAACAATTTGACAAATTCACAGAAAAGCCTATTGGAAGCTATTAATCACAGGACACATCTCCACTGGACAGCACATCCCAGAAGGAATATCACCAATACTCTTGGTTTATGCTCTGTGGGTGCTGTCAAGAGCCAGTACCCAGCCAATATACCTGTGCCAGGTTAATATGCCCACAAATTAATCTCTTGCTAGTATCAACCAGGCATTAAATGTACTGTATTTTTAAGGTGTATGTCAGAATGTCAGCAACTGAGAAATTAACTTCATACTTTTTTCCCCCTCCCTTTTTTGTGTCTGTTTTGCAGATGGGAAAAATTAACAACACAAGGTCAAGTTAAGCCATGTTTAAGGGCACCCTCCATATCAGACCAAAAAATCTGTGGAGATACTTCTCCCCAAGGCAGACAATTTATTGTAGCTGTGCTTATCATTAGCAAAGTGGAAGGTGATGAAGAAATGCCCTTCACTTTAGATACACATCTCACCATAAATAGACTGCCTAATTAAACCACTTGTTTTTAAAGAGGAACTAGAGAGATTTGGCTTTTTCATAAAAACAAACCAGTCATGATTAAAGTTTTGACACTCACTATTGTCAGGACAACCTGCCAGCTTTTCCCATCAAGCTCAGCCCCTCGTACAGCAGGTGGCCACAGCAGTGCTGCTTTAGCACTGCTGGTGGTTACAGCCACCACTGAGCCCTCACCCAGCGCCAGTGGACTCAGCCAGGCAACATCCCTCTCTTTATTGCTGAACAGTGCAGCTGCATAATCATGGTGATCCATTAAAATAATAAACTCCACATAATAAAAACGTTAAACACTCACTATAAGCTGGTAGAAGTACAATAGCTTCTTGCCCTGTTAAATGACATCCTGATAAAGATTTATGTCACGTACACCACCTTCAGGAGCACAACACTCTTCAAGGTGACTGTCCTGCAGGTTTTTGATCACCATAATCTTATTTTTGAGCAGGCAGTGCTGGTACAGATTGAGAAACGAGCAATAAGGCCTTATCACATAAATTAGCTCTCTTCAAGGCAGCACTAATGTTGATAAGATGTCTCATGATAGCATATCATGCAGAGGGACGAGAAAAGCAAGTGACTACGTGGAACCCTGAGTATAAGAGGGAGCAAGGCCCAGCTCCAGGAGCTGCTCTGGACCTGTGAACTGCTGGAAAAGGCTTTATCTGGGGAAACCAGCTCACATGAGCCACTGGGACATGTAAGCACCATCCAGACTGGCAAATTCATCTTTTCAGCTGAGGACATCTTCCAGCAGGGAGATGAAATAGGCATCATAAAGAAGAACAGAGGGCAAAACCAATGCAATTGGAGATAAAGCCTCTAATCACAACAGGAACACTCACCCAACAACCCCAAACCATACAGCTGTACTGCTTTACCAAGCCTGTTTTGCTGAGCTTTCACATCCAGAGCTCAGTCCAATTCCACTGAGCCCATGAAGTCAAAGCTCAGCTTCACATTTACCTTCACTGGCTGCTTTCTGATGGCTGAGGCTCATTAGGCAAATGATGCCCAATGCAAATGCACTGCTGCTGCACAGCTGGCTGGGCCCCAAAATTGCAAGGTAGAGGCATTGAGAAACTGAGAGGAGCTCACATGCTATAAACCAAAATATCCTGTACTTGAGCACAGACTGACGTCTTCTCTTGTAAGGGAGAGCTAAAGATTCACAGAAATATGCTGAGGATGCACAGAAATAGCCTTGTCATCACACCCACCCTCCGTGCTAATCTCCTTCATACCAGGGAGCCAGAGACCATGCTGTGGGGCTGTTTGGTAGCCCAGGCCACTGATGAAAAGCCAGGAGCCCACACACACTCAGCCCCACTGCCCACATGGCTGGTGTGGGACATGCCCATTGCTGGGGGCCTGTGGTGCAGGGCAGGGAGGGCACTTGTGCTTCCCTCAGCTGGAGCCTGTGGTCACTTCTGTGCTCCTTCTAAGCTTTATCTCATTCCTCTGCCCCAAGTTCCTGGCAGTGCCATGCTACGAACAGGATGAGCCATCTCTTTTGCAACACGACTGGCTCACCCTCCTCTCAGGGTCATTGGTCCCTTCACTCATCGTGTTATCAACATGACACACTTTTTTTTTTTTCCTTCCTGCTGTTTATTGCTGGGAATTGATTTGATCAGAACCTGTGAATCACGAATCCAGCAATAAAAAAAAAAGTCATGAACCCAAGAGGCTCAAATCTTACAGCACTTGTAGCTTTCCTGGGTGAGGGAAGACGTGAGTTTTTCCCTTCCCTTGGAATGAAATTGCTGCTAACAGCCTGTGCTGGAGGGCAGTGGGATCAGCAAAATACACCTGGAAGTCCAAGGTGCAGAGGTCTACAGCACTGCAATACACTCCAGCTAACAATGTCGTAAGCAAGCTCTTAGAGATGGACATGGGAGGAATGGCCGATTTTTACCTACATTTTGAAACTGAATCAATAATCAATCCTTCACCTCTGTTCAAAAGACCAAGTGCAATGTTCAGGAAGCACACACACTATACAATGAGTTTGGAGGGGGGAAAAGCCCCCAAACCACAAATAAAACAAGAAACCAGCAAGAACACCAAGCAAACCAGCAGTAAATCTGGTAACAAACCCACCTCCCCTCCTGCATCCCAGCCCAATAAAATATTTGGGGACTTGACCCCATCAAATTATTTTTACTTTGAGTGTTTCTACAATTCCTGTTTGCCTGGGACCAGAGCTGGCTGCTGTACCACACTGAAAGCCATCCTTGCAACATGCCTGAGAAGCTTTGCCTTTGGCATGATACAGTGACAGTAGATTTACTGCAGCTGCAGCAGCACTGAGTATAAATCTGCTATTTGGTGGCTGCAGACCCTGCCCAGATCCCCTCAGACGACAGGAAGTCTTACACTGGTCTGACAATTTGTTTCAGCAGCCATTTCTCCAGGGCATGGTATTAATATATCTTCATTGTTAGTCAAATACCACATGGGCCAGGAAGGATCCTCTCCCATAAAATCACAAGCCCGAGCCAAAGATCAAAAAGGTTTGTGTGTCCATGGAAACTGCACTTTTGGGAAGTCCAACCCATCTCAAGAGACTAAAAACACCAAAGGGCTGAGAGTAGAAAGCTCAGAAGAACAGACTGCATTCTATAACCTGCATTCTTGGCCACCTCCAAGCACAATGCTTTTAAGAAAGCAAAGGAAAACAGCTGAGCAATGGATTTCATTCCTGTTATTAACACTGAATGGAACTTTGCTTCCCCAACAATTTGACAGGCAAATCGATGGCCAAGTGTGGCCGCTGGCCAGCCCCAGTGGGGAGCACTGGGGAGCAGAGCTTTCCCAACCGCTGCAGATAGCATCTTACAGCCTGAGGCATCCCATTTGATCACCCTTATCTGAACTTGCATGCTGTTTGTATCCAGAGTTGCTTGGATGCAGAAATCACCTTGATGACTTCCCATAACACTGGATTCCACCAAGCTTGAGGCTCTGAAGAGGCATTTCAGGCACTTGCTCGAAGTTCCTTAGCAATGTAAAGAAGTTTGTCAGCCTAAATCTCAACACACTGACAGGGACAGAATCACTTTTTCATGCAAACTCCTTTTGTATGAGACAATTTCTGATGCTCAGTCTTTCACCGGGAGTTTTAACTTTTTCTTGGAGCTGTAGCTAATGAAGCCATGTTGTTATGTAAAAGTAACAGCCATCACTTCTGCACAGAGGGTCACTTAACAAATGGATCCTGAAGTCCCAAACACCAGAATGCAAATGAAAATTTCTATTCATTTATTCAAACTATTGTTTTTACAAAAGATATTCTAAGGGCAGAAAAGTGCTGACCTATGATTTGCCAGACTCCTGAAACAGGCAGCACGAGAAAAGACGGGAGAACAGGGAAAAGGCTAAAAAACCAACTCCAGCAGCCAACAGGATGAGGCCTGATACCACAAAGATGACCAGAAAGCTGACCTCAAGTCCAAATTCAAGTGGAAATTAATGGGAATTCAGGTTTCCTTAATGCAGGGGTAGACACCCAGAAAGAGGTACAGCAGTCAACATCTCAGCCACCACAGCAAATGAGTTATTTACATCTCATAATACAGAGAAAAATAAACATGTGAAAAGCAAGAGGTAGAGGTTAGCAAGAGCACAATTAGATTTCTCAAGCATTGCTTTTACCAGACAAACACTGCACAAAACAGAGATTGTAAATCCATTTCCTGTGGGTTGTCTCAGGTTAGACAGCACAACAGCATGGCTCTGGATTAAAACACAAACAAAGCCCCTAAGTGTCTATCCACATCACCTCCCACATTTCTCCATTTCCAGGACTCTTAGGGGCCAGAAAACAGAGAACTCTTGCTAGACCCACAACTTTTAGCACAGTGTTTTTGTAACCCTCCTCTTGAAAACAGTTGATTAAATATTGCTGTCATAAATTCAGCCTAGTAACAGCTGGGACAGATTTACAGGGGATGTGTTTTTTTATGACTATCTATTATTCATGGTGTGTTAGCCCTTACAATGTGTTTAGCCAAGGAAAAAAAAGATAAGATATCCTCTGGTTGATTATTGACAGATACTTGGCAGCTTGTGTCCCCAGGACTGCCTGGTCACAAAGAAAATGAATCCAGCCTCTAGAAGCACTGATTCGATAACTTGGCTATGTCAGACTGGAAAATGATATGGACTGAAGAGGACAGGGGCAATCATTTGTAACAAACACTGTATTTTTGTCTCTTAAATCTCAGGCACAAGTTTGCCAGAAGAGCTGTCAGCCCCGGGAGCAAGTAGTAAACGCTACCCCAGAAAGAGTCCTGGCAAGATCTGACCTGATCCCTTCTCCTCAGGAAAGCAGTGTCTGCTCTGAAGGTACCAGTGTCATGTGCAGGAGGATTTCAGGTGACAAGTGGGTATCCCAGGAGCTGTGCCAGGTGTCAGTCAATCACAAATGCCCTTGTAGGACATGGACAAGGAGCCAATCTGCCCTCAGCTCAAAGAACACCACTGCTAACACACACTGCTCTGGCTGCCCTGTCAGCTACATGGGCATGTTCATCTGAGCTATAGACAGGAGAGATCAGTGCCTGGCTCATGAGATTTACACCATGCCAGACTTCAGGAGACATGGATATCAACAGCAAAGCCACTAGAGAGAACAAAAGCCAAGACCCAGCTGCCAGCTGTCCAATATTTTGGTGTCCCCAGAGACATCACTTTTCTTGCTAAGCAAGCCAGAAGACCCCAAGAGATGACACTGAACTGTCTTTCTGTTCAGCAGCTGAAGCCTTGTTTCTACCCAAGTTTTGTCTTGTGACCTTCCCTACTTTTGAACAGGAAGCAGCTTCCAAGGAACAGGAGAAACTGTCAGTGGCATTCCTGACACCAGCTTATCTGGCCAGTACCAACCTTTAAAAAGAGGTGACTGGGATGAGTTAGGTACCCCACTTCATTCACACACACACAGTTGCCATTTAAGCATCATCTATAGGTTTTTACCTTGCTTCTATCCTACAGAGCTCAGGTGTTGCTCAGGAACACAACCCTATTGTACTTTAAGCGTCTACAAAACCTGATCCTAAAAGATAGTGTGCAGGGACTCTATCTTTCAGATGCTGAGTTTCCCAAAAGAGGAAATCTTGGGGAGAAATCTGCAGACAGGTGGTGTATTGGGCAGAGGCACACCCAGAAGGTTGCCCTCAAGCCCCTTGAACGTGCTATCATTACCGCAGCCGAATTCTCTCCCAGGACAGGTTCACGCCCCCCTCACAATGAACAAAAACACTGAGCACATCCCAGCAGCTCAGTGCTGTCCTCTCCCTGGCATCTGACTGTCCAGATTCTTTGCCTGTGCACACCTGCATGTCCCCTCAGTGTTGCTGCACTCCCCTCCAAGCCATCACTGCTCATGTGGGTTTATAAGCACCAAGACAAGCTTTACAGAAGTAATTTCTTCAAAATGAGGCATTTGTATTCTGCTCTGAGCTGAGGATCTCTGCCAGCAATACAAGCAAGAGATTTTTTCGGTCAGCTGGGCAGGCTCCTTCTGCTGGGAATAACAAGAGCTGATTTCAAGCCTGGGTTTATTTCAGTCTTGGTCAAGTCACTTCATCCCTCTAGAGCTTTTCTTTTCAGATTCACTTGTCTGCTGTTGACTATTAGATAGAGATGAACCTAGGCCAATTAAATAGCAACTCTTTAATTAGCTTTTTCTTCTCAGTGATCATGTGAAATACTGTTTGCTTGCATAGCAGATATAACGAGATCCAAGGTGAATGTGTTTTATTATTGATCTTGCACAGTTCATTGTGCTCACGATTCCCTCACTTAGAAATGGCAAGACAATCAGTGACTGGAGACAGCTCCTCAGCAGACCCTCCCTTCTGGTTATAACCTGAAGTGTTGTTTTAACTCTCATTCATCATTTGTTTGCTTTGCCTGCTGGCTAAGTAACTCACCCCACCCCTCCATATGACTTCTTCCTTTGGTTGACTCCATGCATGACTTGACTTCTAAACTGCAAGAGGTCACCTGACACACAGGTCAGTCAAACATTAACTCTGCAAGCACCCCGGTGTCACCAGGGCACCAGCTGCTCATACATCCTGGCTCACGAGTCACCAGCTTAGGTCATCCCACCCCGCACACTCGGCTCCTACCCTGCGAACTGCTCTCGCTGCTCCATCAGCAGGAGCCATGTGCCGCTGGGAGAAAGGAAAAATATTCATTTGCTACCTGCTAATCAGTCCAGTCAACAAGTCCCAAGCAACGTCCTGACACTGGTAGAGCAGCCAGGAATCCCCTTCTTAAATATTTAACAACGACCCTGAAAGCCCGGACTGGTTTCTGTTTGCTTGCCTTTACCGGGCATTAGTGACCAAAGCCCGGACTGGTTTCTGTTTGCTTGCCTTTACCGGGCATTAGTGACCAAAGCCCGAACTTACACAACAAACACCTCACTACAGTGGGCACTGTTGCCATCGCGGGGGCTGTGTGGCCCCGCAGGATGCGCTGACCTCGGAGCAGAGCTGCAGCTGAGGGGACAGGGCTCTGGGACAGCCTGGGACAGCCCCACACACGGGCTGAGGCCAGGGCAGCCCCACACGGCACAGCCCGACAGCAGCTCTGGGCACAGGAGCTGCGACCATCAGCGAAATAAAGCCCAGATTGTGCATGGGCGGGAGAGACTCATCCTCACTCCTGCTAAGACCTTCCGAAGGTGCTAATTGCTCTCTCTAGGAAACCGCATTCCCCAAACTCCAGTTATTTCAAGACACGTGAGGTTCAGCTCTGTTTTATCTCCGGCTGCGATACCAGGTGGGTGAAACTGCATCAGGGAAAGGATAAAACCAGAGAAGGTCTTGTGCTGTGTGACGGAGGCAGTGACGCATATCAAACAGAAAACTTCAAAAGCCCTTATCCAGCTCGGAGCTGGGCGATGATGTGTCTCCTCAGAGAAAGCCGATAGCCCTGAGAGACAAAGGGCCCCCTGAGAGCCAGGAACGCGCTGCTCCTCCCCGCCTGCCTTCATTAAAGCTTTGGGCCGGTTCCCAAAGAGCCGAGCCTGGGTGCTGCCAGAGGGGCAGATAAGGGCACAGAAGAGCTGCATCTGCAAACCCCTTCCTGCCGCTCCCCCTCCCCGGGCCTGCCTGTTGCACCAGCGCTTTAACCTTTTGTGCTTCCCAGCCTTGGTTTTTTTCCTTCCCGTATCCATCTTCCACCATCACCACAAACCCCAGACACAGAGGCTGCACCGAAGCACGGCAGCTCCACTGCAGGCTCGGGACAGCCCTGGCAGCACCGTGCCAGTGCCAGTGCCAGTGCCAGTGGCAGCCTTGGCTGCACCCAGGGCACGCAAACCCAACCAGCACGGCTTGGGAGATGGCCCAGGTGGCCCAAGGGCAGAGCCAGCTTCAGGCAGAGACCTGTGAAATAATAACACAGGAGTCATGCTGCAAATTCAGACAGGAAAGAGAGAGGTGTATCAGACCCCATCAGAGCCCTGGGGAGGACTTGGACAGATAGGCTGCTCTTACTCATCCTGTAATTCATCTGGGAGAGAACTTCCTTTGCTTCCCATTGCACAATTACCGCTGCCACATCTTCAAGCACCTTAACCCATGCCTTGGATAACCTTCCCTTTTAAAAGCCAGTATTTTAAAACAATTTATCCATTTGTCTTTCTCAATACCATGACCAAGGAGTTTTAAAAATTGTGATTTGTCCTGGAATGGGGATAGCAAAGAGTCAATATAGTAAGAAATGAGGAAAAAAAATGACCACGTTTATCTTGCACAGTTTTTCCATGGGAAACCCACCATTTTTTATTGCCTGATCCTTTGCAGCCCAGCTTAAAAAGGACACACATGAGCAAAATCCTGAGTGACAAGCAGTGACCTTAAGCTTGAATCAGCACAGGGCAGACTACAAAGGAGACAGCTATGATGTCTGCCCAGGCCACCCTTCCTAATCACCCTCTCACCAGGGTGCACTTCTCCCTCAGGCACACACAGAAGTGTCACAGAAGACCCAGAACTGCTGGCAGACAACACAGAGACACAGCTTTTGCGCTCTGGCAAAGCCTCATGCAGATGTGGTGTATTCCCAACTCAGTCCCCAACCCTGGCACCCAGTGGCATCACACTTCAGCAGCTTCAGGCTCTATTCTCATCTGTGTCTCGAGATTTCCTTTCTTTTGGAGGCAGCAGCTTTGTGAAAACTCGAGTCACTTAGCTAAACCCTGTGACAGGGACTGACAGTGTTCTGATGCCTCATGAGACCATGTTGGTTGTGACCTCTGCTTTCCTACCTGAGCCAGAGCTGCCAACAGACTCGGGGTGGTTCCCCATTCAGAGGATTTAAACAGATTAGATATTAGATTAGGTATTAGGAAGGAATTATTTCCTGTGAGGTGATGAGGCTCTGGCACAGGTTGCCCAGAGAAGCTGTGGCTGCCCCATCCCTGGAAGTGTCCAAGGCCAGGTAGGACAGAGCTCTGAGCAACCTTGTCTGCTGGAAGGTGTCTCTGCCCATGGCAGAGACATCTCATCTCACAGGAGATGCTCTTTAAAGTCCCTTTGAACCCAAACCTTTGGAGATTCTGTGATCTCCAAGCACAGCTACAGGAGGCAGCTTTCTCCTCTTCCTGCATTTTGGAGACAGTATTTCAAAGAAAGCTGCTTACAGCAACCAAACCAGCAATCTCCCCTCATTAAAAGGGAACTGCTGCTCTACCAGATACAGCTGCCATACCCCTGGCAAGCATTGCCTGCAGCAGTGCCAGGACTAGGCTAGTGGTAATTAACATTATTAGACAGGTCACACTTCTGATGCACTTTATATCAGGCAGAGAAGGAAAACTGCCCAAAGTCCAGATGCTTTGGGACTTATGAGGAGTCACCCTAGAAAGCCAGCTGCATCAGGTAACCCTGGATGCTGAGTTTTACATGAAAAGGAGACCAAGTATTCTCTATGGGAATATCTACGAGCCCATTCCATTAATTGCTTCATTAGTGTCTTCCACAGAGAGTTCTGGGCACACGGGCAGTAAAACCTAAAAAATGCACCCTGCTGGCAGGTGGAATTGCTGGCCAGAATTTGCTCACTTTGCATTTGCTTCCAAACTTGAAGCTGTGGCCTAAAGAAACCACAAAGCAATCATTCTTCAAAGCAAACCTCAACAGGGGGACAGGATTGGTTTTGGCTTTCCTTGTTGCTTTCCAAAGTCCCAGAAAAGAGAGGATATTATTTGTCTACAGAAATCTCATATGCAGAGTTACATCTGCAGAAAATAATAAAGAGAGCATTGATGATAGAAAATCCAAGAAAAAGTTCCAAGAGCTGTGTGTTCATGGAAAAGCTGCTATTTTTCTTGACTGTAAACACACTTGGGGAACATGAAAATGCAAAAGAATCAAGTTACGTTACAGATCTGTGATTGCCCAGTTTATTTCACACACATGCAACCCTCAGACTTTCAAGTTACAGCTCAAATTCTGCAGTGATCTCCAAAAAACTGATACACTTCCAAGTCTGAAAAAGTCCTGGCTTTCACTCTTGTACCCAGTTGAGACTCTTGACAAGATTTTCTGAACAGCTAGTACAGCAGCTTAAAATTAACATGGAAGCGACTGAGTAGTTTTGATAGAACCTGACAAGCTGGTACAAGAATAGATTGGTGAGTGGATTTTTGAACTTTAAGACTGAGGATTTCTTTGAATCCAAAATGAAAGTAAAAATGCCATGGTTGTAAAATCCCTTAAGATGTTTTGAAATTATCTGAAGGGCTCCTTATAAGCCAAAAAAACTTTGAGTTTCTCAGAACCTGAGTTTTTATCCTTTTCTCATGGTAACAGTCAGGTTCTGGGCATGATAATCAAAGAAAAGTGGATTCCAGTTCTTCAAGGCAATACCCACAGCAGAAAAAGATGCTGCAACTCAGCTGTTCACTTTTTTTTTAATCAGGTTAATTTTTCTTTTCTTTTTAAATATATAGGGCCCGGACACAGGGCTTGCAAGGCTGAAAGGGAGAACAGCAGTGAAGAAAACTGGAATTCTGTCTTCCTGTTCACACACAGCCCAGCCCCAAGTTCTTGTGGTAAGTGCTCACAACACTAATTTTTAAAAGTCCATTTTATGTATTTCGAACAAAAAGCAGAAATGAAAGCAATGAGAACTATTAGGGAAAACCAGCAGGGAGGGGAAAGGGTTATAAGTCCTTGGTACAAGCTTTACATCCTATTCAGTAAGGGAACTGCTCAGAGGAACACAGGCTACTTGTATAAGAGGCAGTCTTACCCACTCAGCTCAAGGTGATTTTGAAGCACAAAAAATGCACCAGTGTAACACAGCATTGCCTATATTCTGTTCAAAGGAGCAAATGTTCAGCCAGAGGAGTGTTCAAACAGAGTGAATGGCTGCTAAGGCACAAGTTACATGGGTACCCAAAATAAAAATACCTGCAAGGTGCACTTTTGAAAGCAGACCTGTTTTTGAGAGACATCAAGATGCAAGAAGTATTTTGAAAACAGCAGTTTGCCAGAGATCTGTTAGAGGCATTAGGTGAATTAAAAGAAAAAGACTTCAGAATTATTGCACTGAATATAGTCAATACATACAGTACAGACAATTCAGCTCTGCACCTCCCCTAGAAATCATGTATTTTGATTTTTCCATGCCAGGTCCTTTTTACTTGTATCCATTCATTCTCCCAGCATAACAGCATCCATCTGAATGAGAAAAAAAGAAAAATCCTTCAGATTTGCCTGGGTTTTTTTTTGTTGTTGTTGTTGTTGTTGCTGTTTGCCTTTGCATTGTTTTTAAATATTCTGCTAAAATTGTTTGTTTACATTACAACCTCTTCATATTTGACATTTCTGCCAACACCAACAGGGAAATGAAGAAGAAAGGGCTTTGCTATTAGAGAATTGGGAAAGGATTCACGTCCAGTTACTGGCTATCTATCCTACAGGAGCCCTTTTTGAGGCAAATCAACTTGACAGGGATTTTCAAAATGCTCCACATTTCAGAAATAGATCAATGACCAAGATAAAGCCAATATTGCCAGCAACCTGAAATCAGTATTCATTATATACAGGAACATTACACCTCACCACACATCAGTCCAAACTGCTTGCAGACTGCATCTTACCCACACTGCCTTCTTGGGGGGGCTTTAGGAGCACCCTTGGTATCAAGGAGATAATTTTATCATTACTATACATTAATTTTTAGCAATTTCCCTGAAGATTATGACTTCAAAACTTGTAAACCCATTGCACTTACTGATACCACAGTCCTTCTGCAAGCTTACAGAGGGGATGAACTACTACTTTTGCACTTCATGAACATCCCCTAGAAGGCCAAACAGAACTCTACCACCTTTGTGCAAGGCCAAAATCCAAACTGGCACCTACATTGTATGAAGATGGCTGAAATGCAAACTCTTGTTCCTACTGAGGACACTCCAGGAGAGGCAATAAAACCGTCAGACATCACCTCAAAAGAAGAAACATTGCCCTCCAACCAGGGAGCCAGTACAGCATCATATGGAAGTCAGAAATCACCACTCACCACGATGATGTGACTCATCACCTGATGGACAAGGCAAAGGCAGCAGAGCTAAAAGAGGAGCAATGAATGCTCTTCCCATCAGCCAGAGACATGGCAACAGACTTGTGATGCTGGGGAAGACAGCACAACCTGTTTCCCATCACCCCTCACATGACAGATCTCATATTAACCCTTTGCATTTAAGAAAGGAGGTGGAAAGATGGACTTTCACTCCAATGCAGAGTTAGAGAGGCTGAAACTCACAGCCCCTCCTGCCCTCCCACCCCAGTCCCTTCACCTGACTGTAAGGTGTCTGCTAAGTGCAAATGTCACTGTGCACAGGCTTTTGCTCCAGCCACTTTAGCCAGATGACATTCCTGCTGTCTGTGGCTCTGGACCTGTGAGCAGTATTTTCTTGGTGAGGCTTTTCAGGCATCTCCTGCTGCACAGCCCTATTTACCTTCTATTCCTTCTGTTTTGACATGAGCCCGGCTTGTGCACACAACTGGCTCCTTTTAGCCACGGTGCATTTAGAGCGATCATTCCACGCTTTCCCAGGGTGTTAGTTCAGCAAACACGGTGTGTTTGTCACTCAGCCTCAGCACAAACCCCAGCACACTGCTCACACTCTTCCCTCTCAGATAGGGAGATGCAAGACTTGCCAGGAAGCCAACAGAGGGTGCTGGGCAGACGAGAGCTGCAGGGACAGGCTGCACCCCAGTCCCTCTGCAAATCCAGAGACTCTCCCTTTGGAATGTCTGAAAAATGCTTGCAGCTCCACCACAAAATAAAACAAAAACCACTTCAAAACCAGCAACTGCATTGGAGAAGGAGGATAGCGAGCCGGATGGGATGCCCTCCCACAACAATTTGTGAGGTTTTAAATATCCCTGCTCAGAGAAACTAAAAAGTCAAAAAATCTCACAATTTCTCCAGAAATAAGAACGCTGGGGGAGGAAAAGAGGAAGAGAACATTTTGTTTCTATTCATTTTCAGGAATTCCATTTCAGTTCCAACATTTTTTTTTAACCTTCAATTAATGCTAGCTATCAAAATGAAGCAGCATTTGGACCTAAAAACATTGAAACTTTGCCATTTAGAAAAGGTCAAACAGTTTTCAAAACATTTTTGTCCAATATTTTTCAGCAACTGAAATTCATCAAAACCAACATTTTCCCACAAAATTGTTCTGTCTCAGACAATTGGCATTTTCTGAGGCATGATGTTCCTCGGGGGATCTCCATGCCAGCCCAAGGGGCTGCTCCTTCCCTTTTCCCATGAGCTGTCCCCTTCAGCAGGCAGCCCGTGCTGCCCTATCAGACCTTGGTGAGTCACCCAGGCCCCAGCTCAGAAGATCAAGACAATCAAAATCAGACACCAGGCCTGGATATGCCCACATGCAGGGGTCATTACATCCCTCCCCATCTCAGTGTTTCATCTGCATTTTGTGTCTCTGTTTTGTCACCCAAAAAAACAGGCAGAGAAGTAAAGAGAAGTCTCTCCCAGAAACCTGCAAATCCCAAATACCTGCTTACTCCTGGATGGGATTTACTGACAAATGACTGTAAAACAGGGAAGCTGCACAGCAAGGGCTTCATTGCAGCTAGAGAAGGTACTTCCACAGGTTGTGAGCAGAGTTATACAGAGCCTGGCATGCAGTTGCTTCTGCTCTGGCTCCATGCTAAGAGGAGTCTGGCTCACAGTCAGCTTCACCTTTGCATAGGCAGGCAAGCTCAGGTTCGTCCGTGCTCATCTGTGTAGGCATGAGCAACATGCTGGGGCCAAAGTCACAGTCTAGTCCATAAACAATCTCCACCAGAGCAGAGCAAACCACATCAATTAAAGGAGAAGAGACTGAAGCCTTTACCAGGAACTTACAGGGGGCTGAGTCAACAGGAATGCAGACATGCACCTGCACTGCCCGTGTAGGCTGGCATGGGAAGCAGGTATAGCACCAAACAACAGTCACAGACTTCCCCAGGTTATACAGGAGTATTAAAACCAAAAGGCAGAAATGCCATGTTCTCTTCTCTACATGCACTGTCTCTCCTCAACCCAACCCATTTCAAAAACCAGAGCAGTACTGAAGAAGCACCTTTATATTTCAGCAGAAACTAAACAACATTCCCTCCCAGAAACTGCCAGATCTGGGTCTGCCAATTCAGCTCTTTACACCTGTCACTCTGTAACACAAACTTCTTCCAAAAATCCTCTAACAAACACAGCTCTGAGGAACTACTACAAGTGAGCAGGGCTGGGAACTTGCAGGGTCATCACCTACTCATTGATACACAGACCCAGAGCACCATCCCCAAATAAAGCAGCCTCAAGTTAAGCCTTGTTCTCCAGATCTGGAGCCTCCTTGCCAGACATCTACAAAAGAACTGGCTGTTGAAAGCTTTTGGACTGTGCCAGTCACCACTGCCTGTAGGTGGGAAAAGTGTTGTGGAAGGAAGGTTTTCATCAAGGACCTGTTTCCAGTAAATCCAGCTAACACAGAATGCCAGAGGGATTTCTCTCACAAACAAAAGTCTGGACTCCTCACAGCACTCCAGCCAGTGAGTTGAAAAGGGCCATGGCACAGAGCCCTCCCTTCCAGCACCACCACGGTGGCCTCAGCTCCGAGGGGGATACAAACACACACAGTTTCCTTTTAACCTGGAAAGGGGATAGAAGCCAGTGCTGCAGGAACCCAGTGTGATGGGAGCCAGGGCAGCAGATGGCAGCTGGAGAACCTGGACAGCACTAAGGTCACTTCTGTTTCCTTCAACAAACCCCCAAAGATGTGGCTCAAGGCCCCCAAAAAACAGGTGCAGAACTGAGTGCAGAGATTATTTCATCACCACTGTGCCTCAGGTGGATGGCTCATGTAACTGAGCAAACAACTGCTGCATCTCATAGGGGATGGGTGTATTAGGCTCTTGCAGAAAAATCACAATTCTTGATGACTTGAAAAACTCATCTTAGGGCTTTTCCAAGTTTCCAGGTACTCCTAGAAGAGAGGCCCAACTCTCAAAACCGGGTCCAAGCTGTGAAAGGACCCAAAAAGGACATCGATCCTAAACCCCACTTTAGAGACTGGGGGCTTTTTCTGCCCACATACTCCCTGTAAAAATACTATTGCCCATGTCCCTGTACAAGTCCCCAGGAAGCTCCAGAGCAATCAAGAGGGAAAGGATCAAGACCTTCTTGTAGTGCATGTACAGCAGAAACTATCAAACAACTTTGTGGGTTTTCCACTGAAGCAAGAGCTACTTAAACATTTCTCAGTTTAAAAATATATGGCAAACATTTACCTATAGCCTTAGTTTCAGTTTCTTAAATGCTTCTATCAGTGTAAGTTTTTAAGCAGCACAGAACAATGCCCCAAATCCAAACTGCAGGTTGGATTTAGAGAAAAAAGTGCTAAGTTTTTCTAAGACAAAGAATGCCAGAACACCATTTTCAAAACCTGTGTTTCTACCTGTGACAACCAGCAGTGACTGCCCCTCCTGTACACCTGGTCTGTCACATGCTGGTGTTCTTCTACCACTCCTGAGCCTTTAGAAGCCTCCTGGAAGGAGGACCCAGGAGTTACTCAGTCCCAGTTCTTCCTTACATACTTATTTTCATAAGATCTATGCATCACAAGTATGAGCAAGAGCTGGTTACTTCACACCCCTCTTCCCCTATGACCCAACGAGCTGGATTGGATCATGTTTCTGCCTCAGCAAAGGTAACAGCAATCCTCTTCCCAATTCCAGCAAGTCCTTGAGGAGGCAGAGCTCGGAGCAGATCCACAACATGAGGATGCTGGAAGCAGAGCAGGCAGCACTGGGCCAGTCTGACCCTGCTTGGCCCTGGCCAAGGCTATTGGCCTTGATTTACTTGCAAACCACAGGTGAAAAGGAGAGGCAGAAAAAGGGGAAAGAATTAATTTGGAAGAGCTCCTGGCCCCTGCATCTGCACCTTATATTTGACAGGATGGGGCTGGACATAGAGAATGACTGTGTTTATTCAGCATGTTCACACAGAGACTCTCTCTCTTTCTGGGAAACATTCAGTATGTGATGCCACCCAAAAGTACCTGGCACCTGGAGAAATGCTGGGCTGGGCTGACACTCAGCTGCTCCTGCACTGGGTGGACACTGGTGTTTGTAGAGGTGGTACTGGGCAGCTGCCTGGCACAGGGCAGCTGCAGAGACAAGATTTAATTCTCCTCAGACTTAGCCCCTTTTGTGACTGCTGGGCCATGTTTTTCTCCCACCTGCTCAGGTAAGGAAGCTAAAAGGAAACAGTCTGAATGCAAGAAAATACTTAAGTCTGTGGCAAAATGATTTTTTATTAATTATACAAAAGAATTACCCAAATCTTCCCCTCTCTTCCTGGTCAAACTCTCCTTCCTGGGAGGACTTCTGGGCAAGTCATTGAGTTAGTTGGGTTTTTTTGCAAATTTACACCCAAAGCATCCTCCAGGAAAAGGTAATTCCAGTTCTGAGATGCAAAATGTCATTTAATTGCTTTACTTTGACCCTCATACACACAAGGGATGCCAGAACACTGCACAACCAACACCAAAACAGTTTTGTAAAAACAACAGACCCTCAGGAGGGGCAGGGATTTTGTGACACTGACAGCATTTTACTCGAGCCTGCTTTACCTGTGGGACCTCTATCAAGTCTCATTCCTTGGAAACATCAAGGTATGCCAGTGTAAACTGTTTGCTGAGGAGCTAAGAGCCTCCATTCAAGGAGGTGTTACTGCTGGGAAGCTGGAAAAAAGTGATTGCTGTTGAAGTCTTGCTTCTCCCTGGTCTTCCTTACTTGATCCCTGCAGGCTCTGGTGCACTAAAAAGACACCCAGAAACCAGGTGAGGAGTGCTCGGGTTGAAGGGCACAGTCAGCTCTGGGGGAGGGCAACTGGGAGCTGATGACACGAACATTAACAACAGGCCCATCATCTTGGACATTCCCTTGTCACACATGGCTCAACCGAGCACAACTGGCCTTGGAAACCAGGAACAAGTGAAAGGATAAAGGCACCACAGGGCCACCTGCAGCCTGTGGACACAGGAAGATGACCTGAACCATCTACTCAAAAGTTGTATCTACTGGCTGCTGAATACATGGACCCTGTGCCACTCTGATTTCTCTGGTACCAAACCATGCTGGTGGTTTCTGTGCCTTGGATCATGGGCCAAACGAGGGACAGATCCACTGAGCTCTGCTCTTTTGCCAGGTGCAGCTCAGAAATTGTCACAAATTTACACCCACTGCATCAAAGTCCCTGAAAACTCCAAACTTCTCCAGTTATCAGAAGTTCATTTAATAAAAAAATCTTCATATGTATTTAACAGGGTGCAAGAGAGAATACTCCTTCCCATATGGTAGGAGGAGGGTTTCCAAAGCACAAACTATTCCTAGGAAGTTATAAAGCCAAATACAGATTTCCTGGAAGAAAATGTACAGCTCAAAATTAGTATGTGCAGAACAGGCTCCACAAACACGTTACTGAGCACTGCAGGCACCAAACCCTCCTGCTGGGCAGGGAGCTGGAACCCTAATGACCAAAATGCTTGTCCAGCTCTGTTCCTTTCAAGCAGAGCAGCTTTGACAAGTATTTGTCTCTGTTTCTTCATCAGTTAAAAGCTGTTTGGGACTGGGCTGAATCAGACAGATTGAGAGGTGAAATTGCCACATCTGGTCTTGGAGGCAGCCAAGCCAGAAGTCAAAGGCTTCTGGCCCCATGGCTGGGTTTTATTAGAGCACTAAAAAAGTACAAACAGGACAAGATAACTCTAAATAGAGAAAAGGCAGGCATATCACATGAGGCAAATCAAGTTAAAGGCTCAAAAGTAAATCTCTCTGCCAGTGTCCAGTGCCTCCTGGGGTGAATTCTGCTCTCCGGTTTATTTCAACATCTTTTGGTGAGCTCCTGAGCAACACAAACCCCAGAGCCTTTTCATCTGTCCTCTCTGCATCTTCTGGCCAGTCTATACCCCACAGCCAAGAGGCTCTCTGGAAGGCTGTAGGTGCACATTTTGGCTCCTACACTCCTGCCTGGTGCCCCACTCTATCAGGCAGCCCAGCATTGGACATCCTGGGGGAGCAGCAGTCTAAGGCACAGTGCAGTCAGAAGCTCAGACTGGTGTGCTCTCGTCCCAGATCCACCACCTACACTGGAGCTCCCTCACATTCTGGTGAATTTGGAGGACAAAAGGGATTTAGGATGGGACAGAGCTGTGATCCACAGCTGGGCTCCAGGATTGCAGCACCAAGGCTTTCACCCATTGTCCTACACAGCAACACTGCTTGAGGAAGCTCCCAACTTAGTCAGCAAGTGATGCTGGGGTACAGCCTGTCAGGAATTCCCCAAAGAGATTTCTCATAGTGCTGATTCACTGAGGTCTAATCCAGCAATGGGAACAGAGCAGCTTCAGCAATCTCCCAGTTTAACATTTTGGGAGGGGGAGGCATCTTGGAACAGTCCAGAACTGTTCTTGTTTTAGAAGGTTTGGGTACCTTCTGTGCGTTTGCTGCTGCTGCCAACCAGTTTGGATTTTTTTGTCAATTACCAGGGAACACAAAACTACAATAAAACTCATTGCAGTTTGGAAAAGGAAAATCTTGAAACAATCTTGCATCATGAGAAAACTTCCTCTTCACTTCAAATCCATCCCTCTAATCCAAAAATGAAGATGAGACTGCATGAACATTTGTAACTCCCAGAGAGACTGAATCTTTCCAGCAAAGTCCACAGTCATGTGCTGAAAACATGAAATGACAGAAGAGAGGGCGAGGGGTATCAAAGTAAGGAAATCAGGCTCTGAATTTCCTAAGCAGTTGTTTATGTTGTTAAAGTCCAAATACAACCGGACTCCTCCCAGACCAACATTTTGGGTTGAAGATGAGACACTGGGTCAGAGTCTAGTCAGAGATTTGATCTCTTTGAGCAGTTTGCTGGTGGCACGTGTTAGAACAAGGGAACAGCCTCAGGGCTGCTCTAACTTCATGTGGTCACTGTGGTCTGGACTGAGGGATTAGGACAACACAAAGCCAAGCTTCACCCCAACTCAGGCAGTGTTCAAGGAGAAGCAATTCCAGTCTGCGTCATCAGCAGGAGGAACAATGGTGCAACAGCCTCTCCCCACACATCTCTCTGCAGGGCAGATAAAGCCAGCTTTAAAAATTCCCACAGGAGGTTTAATGGTCTGATTACACTGGAAAGTCTGGCTTTTGTGGCTACAATTTCCAAACAGGTCCAGCCTTCACCAGCAGCAGCTGATCTCCTAAGGAGTTCAGGGCACTGTGTAGCAGGAAATAACAAGGCAGCTGTAGGAAGAGAAGGAAAGTGGAAGGGAAAGAGAGAGACCACTGAAGCAGCTCAACTTTTCTCAAGCTACAATGAGGGCAAAACTCAGAAAGGGACCATGAAGCAATCTGAAAATCAACACGGATGGAAAAAAGGATGCTTCTGCCATGATGATGGCAGAGTCCTGTTACTCTGCCACAGATTTCTTATGCTCTGGGCAAGCTATTAGTATTATTTTGCCTCTGTCTCCTCTACAGATAATGTAGTTATGCTCCCATCTCGCTGGGCTGAGACTGCACAGTCTCCAACCCCGTGCAAACCAGAGAGGCTGTGGCATTGCAAAGGAGCAGGTACCATGGCCCCCCACACATCCAGGATCCAGGGCAGCCAGTGTCACCCTGCAGAAACCATGACTGTGATTTCTGACCCACTGCACATTTTCCCCACCCAGCAAAACTGCTGATTAGGAAAGGAAATGTGGATAGCCTGGGTGGATGGTAACTTCACACCAGGTGGTTGTACAGATACAGGATATTAAACACATCAACAGAAAGTACAACTGGAACATGATACTTCAGTTTGATGGTTATCTAGAGCTACCTGCACTAGGTAGGTCCTCCCAGGGACAATGTGCCCTTTCTGGCCACAGCTGCCACACACTGAGCCTCCTTCACCCTGCTAGCACAGGCATTTTCAGAGACCCACAGCCCTGTGGGATTTGTGCCTGCCCACAAGAGGCAATTCTGTCTACTAGTGGGAATAATGTGAACTCCCAAGGAAGCATAGGAAAAACAACTGGGGTACTTCTCTGTTCCTTTCTCAGAACTGCTAAGGGAAGTACCAAGCTAAGGAATTACCCCAAAATATTCCTGTTAAACTCAAAGGAAACACGAACTAGAGAGACCAGCTCGTAAGAAGAAAATACACATGGAAAGTTCTGTGCTCAAAGCAATGAGGTTGGCTGAGTCCTGACAAACCCCTAAAATTAAAGCTCTGCTTACTGCTAGCAGGTTTTCTCCCTTTTCTTGGAAAAAAAATAAAGGTTAGCAAGCTATGGAAAAGTCCCCAGATGGTGAGGGTCAAGGGGAGGCATTTGTCAGCAGGGACACCAAAACAACCTGAGTTTCTACTTGTTTGCTTGTTTTAAACAGGTTAGTTCTGCATAAGATCAGTAAATAAAGAACCTACAACCACCATCCCATAAATTGCAATAAGCTAATTAAGCCATAATATTTGAGATTCAATATACACTATGCAAAGGGAAACATTAATGAATTTTACATAACAAGCAAGCAAAGAACATTACCTGTCAGATAGCCTCAGAAATTCATTAAACAGTCCTTTAAGAGAAGTGGCTCAAGTACAGAGCACTAAAACGATAACAAAACCTATTAAGGAGCCTGTTTAATTAAGCACATACTTGCTGGCACATCTGACACTTATACAAGGTGTTTGTGCTAAGGCAAATAAAGTCTTTCTTTTGCAGTACAGCCAAGGATATCATAGACAAGTCTATTCTTAAAACACAAAGATAACTCTGTGACTAAGCAGCCAAATACCACACTGTGGAAAAATCTATACAGGCACTAAGGGAATTGTGCATCTTTTCTGTAAAGGCCTGGATGAGATTTGCGTGTGCTCCGAAGCGGCTGAGTGACACGGTTTGACTCAGAGCCACACCACAGATATCTGTGACATCCCAGAGGGGGATGGAAACAGCTCGTGCTGGGCTGCTCAAGTGTAAAAGGCTGCTCCTGAGGAACTCATAAAACACCAGCAAACCCAAGGGGAAGGGTGGGCCAAGGAGGGTGGTCCTTGCACCCATGCAGAAGGGACTGAGAGGCAGGGAGACCTTGTGCCTCCCTAGGGCGCATTGTAGCCCTGCTCTGCATCTTTCTTTGCTGCTTGTGTTGCATGAACTGCAATGCCCTGAACCCTGTGCAATACACAAGGTTTACTATTTTAACAGACATGCTAAGGGTTTGTACACGTATCTCTTACACAGTCATGCCTGTGAGGAACAAGCTGCCTGGCAGCACAGAACACCCATCCCTCGCTCCCTCAAAGCCATGACAGGGACAGAACTCTAAATACATTCCAGTCAAACCACCCACGTGCTCCACATGCTCTGCAAAAAGACAAAATACCATTTTATATTCTTCACCAGAAACATTTCTCTTCCTGTCCTGTCCTTCTCCTGCTGCTTCTCCTTGTTGTTGATCATTATGTACAGTACATGCATCTTAGTTTATTACAAGTTATTGCTTAATAATCGTCTCATTTTGGGGAAGTTCTATTACAACTGACCCACCAACACTCAAGCTGGTACAATATTCTTAGAATAAACTGTAAATTATCATTGAAACAAGGCAGATGAGCAAGCAGACCCAGAAACTTCAATTAAAATCAGTCCAATCCCACCTCCTGCCCATGGGCACAAAGAGTCATCATCTGTCATCTAAACGAACTTCTGTTGGAGATAGTCCCCTTATTTGCTTGTTTGGAAGATCTGAACTTGGTTTAATCCCTGTATTGGCTGCTCAGTTAAGAGTTGCACTCAATGATCCTTGTGGGTACCTTCTAACTCAGAACATTCTGTAAATTCTTTGAGCTTCTCTTATGCTGCTGAGCTTCCTGATCAACACTTTTGGCTACAGGGAAACCTTTGGACTTTCAGGACTTTTTGATGGCTTGCCTGATAAGAAGACTGTACTGAAATGAAGACCAGAATCACTGTAGGAGCCCTCCAAGTGCTGTGTTCAAGGAAGATGGCAACTAATGTTTGGGAAAGAGGTTTCCCTAAGCTCCTAGGCTAACCTCACCTGGACTTTTCTGCTTGGCAGGTGCTGCTACTATTTGAAAAATGTCACTCCTCAGTTGAGTGGGGTGAGCCTCTGGCGTTGCTTTCAGCCTGCAGCTGCACTCCAGTTTAAAAAACCACTGCACAGAATTTTGCCTTCCTTTCAGAACAGAGACCAAGGAGAAGCAGTGGCAGCAGATGGCTCAGGAGGTGTGAGCCCAAGCAAGCAATGATTCTTTTTTTTCTTCCCCTGTGATTCAAGTCGGGGAAAGCATCAGAATTTGTAAATTTTGGTTTCCAAAATCTGTTTTGCCAGCTCTGCTGAGCAGGGCCTTGCAGCCTAATGCCACTTTCGTGGAGTTGTGCTGTGCCTGTGCATTATCAGAACCCTTCATCTGCTTGTCACCCACACTGATGCCAAGTTAATTGAATAATGAAAGCAATTCAAATTGCCCACAGCTTGTGCCTATCTCTGCTTTCAATTTCCTCCTAATTGAGCCTCACTGAGGAATGTCTCACCTGTCTCTTGGTGCCAAACTTTAGGCCAAGAAGGAATTTTCCCTGGAAGACATTGTCCAGGAGAGCTGCATTTCACCCTTTCCTCTGCAGTGTGCAAATGCTGAGCTTTCCAGGACAGTGGGATGGATTTTTCCTCCAGCATTCCCGGCCATTACTGCTCTGCATTTCTCCCCTGCCTTTGAGTTGCAGATTGCTCTTTCAGATTTTTGATCTAAAGATTTTAAGGTAGCTGAAGTGCCCTGTGGAAGGGGCAGCTCAAAATGAAGCATTTTTCTCCCCATTCCACCATTTCCACCAGTTTCACTAAGAGCACAACTCCACAAAAGTGGCATTAGGTGCAAGTCCCTGCTCAGCAGAGCTGGCAAAACAGATTTTGGAAACCAAAATTTACAAATTCTGATGCTTTCCCCGACTTGAATCACAGGGGAAGAAAAAAAAGAATCATTCACCTACTGATGATCCAAGGCCAGAGAAGCAGTTCTGCAGGCAAGCAGACTCCACATGGGGGATTTTTCCAGAACCAGCGTCCCAAGCTCACAGGAGTTGTAGTTTAACCTCAGTTTTCCCTGAAGCTCTCTTAATATAATTCAACAGTAAAATTATCTCTGGGTTATCATGAGTGATGCACTCAGCAATATTTTTTTGGTTATTTGGGGCATACTTACAAATTTTAAGCTCTTGTACAGTTCTGGGGCTAGGCAGTCTTCTTATGACAAAGAAAAATCTAGCAAATATCTTTGGTTTTGGAGCTAGAGGCAGGGGGACGTGCCATGAAGCAACACCTCATGCATTTGACACCTCCTATCATCTAGAAGCCCAGCTCTGGAAAAAATGCAATTATAATTTTCAATTTGAACAGTCAGCATTACAATAAAAATTACTTCCTAGCACATCCATTGAGTAAGAAACAGCAAAGTGTCACTCCAGAACTTGTGCACTTGTGTGTTTCTAATTAATTCTGACAGAGCTGCTTGGGCTTCAAAGGCAAAAATCTGTTTGGTTCTCAGAGCAAGGAACTCCTTGGCAAAGACATTACACTGAGGGCAGGATCAAGTACTGGCAATTCCACTGGACACAGAGACCTAGGCAGGTTTATGCCAGGTCTGGGCAGAGAAACAGAGCCCTCAGGTGCTTCTGCAGGCACTGATAGCAATGGAACATCTGAGAAGAGAGGGAAAAGTAGAGATAAAAGGTGATAGACAGAAGTAAAGTCATTCTGATAAAAGCTACAGGAGAAAAAAACTCTGACCTGAACAATTTGCATTCCAAAATGTACAGCTTTAAGAGATGAAAACCACATCTCACTTCCCAAAACTCTTGATGAAAAGAAAACAAATGCAGTGAAAAGAATGCAGGGGGAATTTTGACACGGCATCATTCTTTTCAAAGTCTGGTGCATAGATAAAACCACACTGGTCTTTCACAATAACCAAATGACAATCTTTCCCCATAAACTCTCAGAAACATTGTTTCTTGCCAGTGATAAATCTCATCCCTATTTGTACCTTTTTGACCCTGTTTTCCATGCCCCCACAATGGTCTTGCCTTGGGAAAATACTCTACAGGCTGCTAAAGAACAGTGTCCCTCCATGACCAAAGTACCCATCACAATCCTCAGGACATTTTGCCCCTTTTCCCCACACCAAAACTTCAGCCCATTTATCTCTTCTTTTTTAATGAAAAACAATCAATCAAAACTCCCTCTCTTCCTCCTGTGGGTGATGGTTTGGGAATCTGATTTCCATTTCAAGAGTTCCCCTGAGTTTACACAGTGTCAGAAGGGAGCATTTCAGTCGTCTACTCAGTCCTTCAACAGGTACAAATTTCTTGTGGGACAGAGGGAAATGAAGGATTAAAAACTCTATTAGCACATCTTGTACAGGATACTGTAGTTCCTCCCCAGCCAGGAGGGACCAGAGAAATCAATTACTGTGAAACAGTTTGTATTTTGTAAATCTTTTCTCCTGTGATGACACCATGGACAGCCCAGGCTGTAGGAACAAGCCTTGACAGAGGAGTTCTGAAGTGCCTGAAGAGCTTGAAATACTTTCCCAACATCAGGACAGCTCCCCACATTCCCCCCATTAGAAGTCCAAACTTAGGTAAGATAGGGATAATCAGGCCAGGGATATGTTTGTTTTGTTTTGTTTTTTTTTTTACATTTTACTTAGGCAGAATAGTGACAGTAATAACAGACAACACTTTAAGATCTCTGAAGGAAGAAATTGCTAAATAAAGTGAAAGAAAAAAGCAAACTAAGTTTAAGAGCAGGAACACATTCTGATTTTACAATAATTAAGTCACACAACACCCATTATCTGGGTAAGTGAATTATGTTTCACAAGGGATCACTAGAACATTTTCTTCAACTTTGATTCCAGTTGTTCACATCTCCCCAGTTTCAGATGTCCAGTTTAATCCAGTCCTGAATCTCAAGCAACACAACAGCACTCTTCTGTGACTGCATGGGAAAAAAAAATAATTCTGTAACAATAAGATTCTCCAGCCTTGATTTGTCTCCAAAATATCTAAAAAAGGTTCAAAGGAACCTGGAATTATTGTGTTTACAAGGACCTACTGCATGTAGAATACCCCATAAACCTCCTTTGGGCTTTAGCTGGGCTGCTGGGTCACCAAATCCATTCACTAGGGAAGAAATCAGAGCAGAGGCTCCCAGTGACAACAGCTGTCCCACTTTAGCCTTCAGAGACAAATGGGGATCTCCAAAACATCACAGGCATCTCCCAGCCATCCCCAGAGCACCCCTTGTTCTCCACCCCCTGAAGAACCCAGCACATGGGGGAGGATTTTGCTCTAAATCTCTGAAGGTTGGCAAGAGCTTGCAACCTCCACTATCTGCAATCATAGGTGAATTTAGAAGCCTGTGAGAAAAGAGGAAAAACAGGGGGGTTTTGACATCAGCTTGAGACAAGCTCAGCAAGGGAAGAGAGGGGAGCAGGAGGGATTAGCACAACCCAATGCTGGATTACAAACACACAGCGGAGGTGAGAAGAGGTTTCTTGCACTGCCAGCCCCACGCAGAGCTCTCTGCACAGCTCTCCCCGTCCCCCGAGACACCGCAGGCGGCAGAAGCTGCCGCACTCAGCCAAACCCTGGGCATTTCACGGCCCTCCGGGAGCAAACCAGCGGCTGCGTCCGGGACACCAGGGGAGTGGGATGATGTGGCAGTGCCTGTCCAAGGAAACCTCTGCTCCCTCCCTGGAGACGCTGCCCTAGGGCAGGAGGTACAGCTTTGCTTAGCTGGGCCTGGCCTCCCGTGGGACAAAGCTGCAGAAATTCCAGTTTGCACATTTTACAGCCTTGTCAGTGAGGAGGCTTCACTCTCACAGGTGGGCTCTTGCCATGGCACGTCCACTCCCCAGAGGCTGCTCCCCACCCTGTCCCTCCTTTACCACCCCAGCTTTCTCAGCATTTTCTCCCCTCCCTTCTCATAAAACTTACTTATCTAACCCGAGCATTTTTCTTCCCTTAGTCTGGCTCTTAGTCTCAGAGGAGCAACTTCCTCCTGTCTATTGTTGATTGTTATTATTTCTGCTCTGTAAATGCATCTATCATGTTCTTTTCTTCCAAGGTGTGAGCAATCACAAGTTCCTCATATTTTTCAGGGAACCTGTTTAGCAAGGATTCTGCAAAAGAATGGTTTCTCTTCTTGTCCTGGAAGGTTGCAAGCTTCACAGTACCAGACAGCTTGCTGATTGCAGCAGAAAACACTAGAACTAGTAGCAGCTTAAAAAGCAAACAGGAAACAAACCCCCAAATCCCCAAACGTCCTTTCCTGAGGCTGGAGAGAAACTCCTGCCTGGCCAGCCTGCTGAGTTAAGAAACACATCACATCCCATGGCTGGAATGCTAATTAATTTTGCAACTAATGAGCTGGTGATAACACATTTACCACATTGGATATTTGAAGGAAGGCACAGCTTTGATGCACACTGTCACCTTCCCCAGTGGGCAGACAGGACATCCCCAAGGCCACATGCTCTTGTTTTTCTGTGCTGGTAGTCGAGGAAGTGTTTCACACCAAGACAAGTCTTTCCAAAGAATTGCCTCTCCACAGAGACCTCTCAAGGGTCAGGGATCAGGAAGGGCTGGCAGTTCCCTGCAGGATGAGGAGCTGAGGAGGATAACTCAGACAGCAGGACAGGGCTCCCCCATCCCACAGGACATAAGTGAGACCAGCGGCCAAGTCTGGGGATGGCAGCCAGGGCTGACCCAGAGCCCAGATCATTTGTGGTGACACAGCAGGTCAAGGCAGGAACTCAAAGTGCAGGTCAGTCAGCTCCAGTGACAATAACCACGGTCAGGCACGGGCTAGTGGTCACCAGGCAGGTCCAACGTCCAACTGGGAACCAGTCCATGGATCAGAGTCCCAGTCCAAGGTCCATGGCCAGACACAGGCATGGCTGCACGGAGCGGCACACCTACACCATGGCCCAGGGAGTAATGGAAAGCCATGGACCGAGCCCATGGGCAGGGGAGTGGGTGGAGGTCCCATGACAGGCTCATCAGGCTAATTACACTCAGGGCCCTAACATTTCATCTCCACAGCCTGGGCCAGTATCCTGGCCAGACACCAAGAGCGATGCCCACACATCCCGTGACATCCAAGTACAAATGTTCATACCAGGTAGCTCAGAGGTTACAGATGGATTTTACCACTGACCCCTTTAGGTGCAAACTCCACAGTCTTCACAACAGGCATAAATGCCCCTTGACCTCCTCCCTCAGAAATAAGGGATGATATTCCACATTACAGAGCAGCCTGTCTCTGCGGCATCTCGAGAAGGTGAAGCAATAACCGGGAACTGCTTTTCCTCCCCACATGCTGATGTGCCTTGGGGTAGGGAAAAGCAGCTGCAGGAGCAGCAGGGCCCCTCCCAGCCCATCAGTACAGCAGCACGGAGGCAAAGACAAACAAAGATGCAGGAAGTGATTATGCCTTCCGATAACAGAGCTGCGAAGCTGAGTAAGCAACTGGTGATTTGCGCTGTCGCTAAGCGTGGGGCTTTCATTAGAGACAAACAACCTAAACCCAACAACACAACGGTGGCAGTTGTTCATATCAGCGAGGGAAGTTAAATAACCTCCCCCAATAGATGCTGCAAAAGTGGAACATGTGGGATAAGCAGCATCAGAGAGGCTGGAAATTGGCCAAGACACAACTGGCGTACACACAGAGACACCCTCATAATTCAGGAGGAGAAGTTCAGTGTTCCGGAAGCATCGTGGAATGCTCCTTTCTGGGTGACATTTAACTTGGTCTTCAGACCCCAGAATGCACTCTGCAATAACTGGAGATGTCCAATAATCCACACCAGAAAAAGCTTTCCATTCTGTTGCTGAGCTGTATCCCTGCCATGGTACTCTCTGACCCTGGGTCAGAACATACAAGCTTACAATCAGAAAGATTTAATGAAAAGCATGCAACAGCCAGAGATCCTGCTGCCAGGGGAGGAGGGGAGGAGAGAGAAAGAGAGGAAAAATACATCAAATGGCTTATAAAGAAAGAAGCATGTGCACTTCCCAGCAGAGGATAGTCTTTTAAGCCATCCCACTTCAGGGAGCTTCTCCTAACTCTGAGACTTCCTTGAAGGCAAAAGATAAACAGATCATGGGGCCAATATAAGGGCTGTGCAGCTGCACAAGCCTCTTAGAAGGTCCCTTTTGTATTGCCTTGGCTTATTCTTCAAGCTCCCAGGGAAGGTTAAGTTGAAGTCACCTGCTCTCTGATTCCCTGTGTACGCAGACCCGGCTGCAAAAGGACATTGAAGTTATTGCAAAGGGAGAGGCAGGTTCTGCCAGGGACAAGATTTATGCAGTTAGTCCTTTTGAAGTGAAAAATAAAGGAAAAAGTCCTGCAGTTTTGCTTCCAGAAAAACAGTTCTGGGAATATGCATTTCCCTCACACAAGTTCCATGCAGACATGACATTTAGCAGTCCTCAAAAATCCCTCTGAGGAGTTGTCAGACCTGCTGATACCAATATGTGGAAAGTAGAGAGTCTGGCTTCCCATCCTGAGAAAACCAACAGCCAGCACTGCTCCTTTGGGTTGGTTGTGCTTGAGAGTACATGGGGCAATGACACATGCCCACACCTTCCATCACAGAGCTTCTTTTTCATCACCAGTTCCCACCCCAGCCCAGTTCAGTTCTTGCCCAACACTCTCAACCCACCTATCCATTTATAGGCAGCTGGAACTTTTCAAGAAAATACAGCTTGCCAAAGATTATGCTTCCAAAGTCCGACTGTAGTGCCTTCTCCTAGACCTCCCCTTTGTCTTCTGGCCCCTCTTGTGCCTTCTTCCTTCCCAAAAGTCCTCATCCTCAGGAGATACTTCCCTGAAGCAAGCTGAGACCTTCCCATTTACTGTTTATATGGTTAGGAAGGGCATTAAATAAATAATCACTGAGACTGCAGATAATTTAGGAATAGCCTGGAAACAATTTATAAGGAGATCATGCATCCTTAGGCTGATGCTGCTTCTGAAGGACTTACAAAAATTAACAATATTGTCTCCAGGCTTAGGTGTCTCAGAACTGCTACAGCAGCCATACAAGTCCACACCAAGGATCCACCCAGCCCACCACTGTGTCCAACATAAATATGAATTGACACCTAGGGAAGAGGAAGAACAGGTCAAAAATACATAGTACACCCCTCCTCAAACACAAATTATTTATGTAGCCTTCAATCATTTTCATCTGAAGAGACTTTTTTTTGGCCTTAGAGGGTTTGTCTATTCAGTGATCCCTAACAAGTCTTGCTTTCAAACACTATTTTTTTCCTTTGAACACAAGAATACCCCTTGCACCCAAAAACACCCTTTGATGAGAAGTTCTCCAGGTCTCCTACCTGATACCTCCAGAACCAGCTCCCGCCATTTGTTTGAAATCTGCCCACATTTGTTGGCCTCCAATTTGTGCATGGGAAAAGGTAGGAATGGCAGTTCCAGGCATGCACTTCCAGATTTTGTAGGTCTCTGTTACATTCTTCCCCAAATCATCTCTTTTCCAGGCTGAAGCATCCCAGACTGCTCCATTGCTCCTTTTATGGGAGCTTCCAGGTCTGAACTCAGAAGGTCACCCACAGCAGAACAGGATGGGGTATGGTGCTTTCCCACTTTTGGGGTGCCCTGTTCTTCAGAGGTGACTTTGGCTTGTGCTTTCACAAGGCTTTTACAGAAAAGAAAGAAAACACAAACATTCCTCTTTTATACTCACTTTTCCTTTATTTGAAATCAAAGGGAACACTTTGAAAGCAGAGCCACTGCTCATCTAAAAGCACAAAGATCCCCTTCTCAGAAGAGCCAAACAAAAGCTCATGACTCAGACACAGGGCTTTAACTTCCTCATCCTATGACCCAAACCTTTGACCTCCAACATTCTCCACTTCTCTGAGGGTGCCTGATCTCCAATCTGTTGGATTGATCTTGAAGCTCCACAGTACTTCTCAAATACCATTTGGTTAACTCAGCAGCACTCAGAAGCAGCACCTTGGAATTTGAAAGTTTGACCTTGCAATTGTGACTTTCTTTAACACACAAGATATTTGGGAGGGTGGGGAGAGCAGGGTAGTGACCAAGTGGAGAAGGTGCTGTGTTTACAGAATACAGCCATCACAAACTCCCCAGCAATCCATGGACTTCAGGGACCCCACTCCTTCAGGGCAGGCCAGAGGGTCTTCCTGGATAATGTCAGGTAAGGAAGGATTTCTGCTGAACCTTGCTGTTAAATAGCTGCACATTAAGATGTGTTTTATAACCCCCTGTTTAGCCTAGAGGAATTCACTGGCTGTCGAGAGGATCAACACATCACAGTGCTGGGATGCTCTGATATGAGATTACAGCATTGGCATCGCCCTTTAGTTCAGCAAGTCAAAGGAAATAGTTGCAGATTGTTTTATTTACTGAGTGCCAAATAGGTAAGAGGATTGCAGACATGTAAAATCAAATTTTTAAAAACTGCAAATAAGCATTTAGAGTAATTTGAAGGTGTCTCACACACTTTGTAAATATTCAGCAAACAAAAACTCGATTAGAAACCCAGTTTAATACAGTAAGGTTGTGTTTGTAGCACAGGAGGTCCAGACTTCCTTTCACAGCCTATGGCTACTCAAGGATCACAAGGATTAAAAGCCACTGCTTTCCTAGATCTCAGGTAAAATCAAGAATGAGCTTTGGACCTTCCAGTCACTAGACCACTGTCCAACCTCCTTCAGAAACATCAGTACCCCTTGCAGTTATGCCAGGCCCAGGCAGCGAGTGCAGTGAGGTTCCCACTGCCCAGCTGAGCTCAGAGTTCATCTCTGGCCACCACCATCCTCTCCCACCTGGTAGAGCAGCTCCCAGTGGGTGCCTCTTCCAGCAAGAGCCAGATGATTCCACAGCTCTTACGTTCCCAGCCTGGTCTGGAGACACAAATTCATACAGCCAAGGCTGAAAATCAGTGAAAAGCTCTCCAGCTGAAAGCCTTTGCAGCCAAAAGGAAATCACATTACAAAGTAGGATGGCATTAGGAACTTTATTAAAAGCAAAATAAGCAAACAAAAGGATCAGGAGTGGAAGAAGAAGCATTTGACCATAAAGCCACCAAAAGAAATGCTCAGCAAGCCTTGACCTCAGCATGAAACCTTTTCAAAGACCAATCCCTGTTTCCCATCTGGGCATGAACTACCACTCCACATTATACAGATGTACCAAGGGATTTAATGAACACATCTTACAACAGGTTTTGATTGCCATCCACCAGCTCAGAGCAATGTGTTAGGAGAGCAGCATTAAGGGGAAGGAAATAGGGATTCTTGCACAATAGCAATATTTACACTAAAGAGTACCGAGTGCCTTTAAAATTACAATTTTTACATTTCTAGATGTTAAGAAGGCAGCAGAAATAATCGTATTGGTCTCCTGCATAAAATTTTTCTTAGCTTTCTTCTGATGTCCCAAATTTCTTCTGGCTGAGATGACAAGACGTAGGTTCTTCAGAGGCTTCAAGAGAGAACCACCGCTGTATCCCTTGGTAATTGGTGCCAAAAATTATTTAACTGTTGCTATTTATTTATGTTAAAACCATGTACTTATTTTTCTAGCTTACATTTATCTAACTTTAATTTCTAGCTGCTGGATCACATTATGCTTTTATCTGTTTTTCATCCACACACAGGCATCACTTTACCATGAAATTCACCCCTGCATTTCAGGCTGACACAGCAAATGACACTCAATGGTTTTGGTCAGGAAGGGAAGCATCCTGCATCCTGCTGCATGTGAAAGGGTGCCACTGAATTCAGACAACCAAGTTGAAAGGGGACATCTGCATTGTAATTAAGGCTTGCTTAGAGCAATAAGGACAAGCACCATCCCCCCAGCACCCTGTTTCTGGAGCTTTCTGCAGGGGTGGCCTGAAGCAGCCAGGCAGCAAGGCTGACAGCAGTTGACTACTTTTAGCACTGCTGTTGAATTAGTGCCATCATCAACCAAAGTTATGAGTGTAAGGGAGTCCAATGAAAGACAGCAAGTGCCATCAAAGTTGCAGAGGAAGTTTTGTTTCCCCAAGAGGAGACACATGGGCAAGGGTGAGGACACGTACCCCCCAGCAGCTCTGCACAGGTGGCTGTGCTGCCATCCACCACCCTGACCCTGTTCTTTTACTGCTGTGCTTGAGAAACCATGGCAGATTTACCCCTTACCTCAGAATCTGGGCCAAGGCTGAACAGTGGCTGACGTCTCCAGCTGAAAGCTCTCTTGTCCCACGACACAGGATCTCTGGAGGCTGATGCAGGGCACAACACAGCCAGCTGGGACCAAACTGTAAATGGAGAATTTTGAGAATGTAACTTAGAGTCCCATGGGTCTGGCAGAGGCATAGAGAGGCAGAAAAGAACCCAGCTCTCTCTATGAGCTGTGGTACCACCATCCATCTCTAGGACAGTGATGCTGTTCACAATCACAGTGGGAAAACATATTTGCAACAGCAACACTCTGAACAGTTTGTCCCCCCACACAGTAATGACACAATGGAGGAAGCAGCTGGTGCAGCCAAGCAGCACCAATTGGCATTATCCTAACACTGTGGGCTGTAGATTTTGTCAGAGCTGCTTTCTGTATGGTTCAGTGATTCTCTCCATGAGGGCATGAGCACCTGGGGCAGGGCAGTGCAGAAAACCCTGGCCAGGACCTGCCCAGAAGGTCCTTGCAGCTCCACACCAGATCCCTGAAGAAGCAGCTCTGCTGCAGATCCTTGGACACCAGCAATGGATTGCTACAGTGTTAGAAAAATAGCTGCCAGGCTTTGCTCTACCAGTCACTGCCTTGACCTGAGCCACGTGGCATATGAGTCTTGGCAAGGAGGGCACGTCTGAGTGTTGAGATCAGGAATTTCCCCACTCTGGGCCAGTGGAGAAACAAAGAGCAAAGGGGAACCAGCCCACCACATTTAACTGCATTGTTAGACCAAACAAATCTATTTTCCTTATGTGTGTTGTCAAGATGTGGAGAATTTTTTCCATAAGAGAACTGACAGTGGGATATGCGTGTGAGATATAGGGAGCAGGTCACTCTCTCTCACTGTGCCAATCAGTCTCTCCCAGAGGACATTTTTTATTTTTAATTCCAGGTACTTTTTTGTATAGGAGAGGTTCCAGACAGGACTGATGCTTGGACAGCTGAGACTCGCCCCTGCAGCCCAGAGCCAGGACAAAGCCAGTCCTCCAGGTAGACTGTGCGACACAGCCTAGGAAAATTCCTGCTTTCTCTTGTGCCTGAGGCATGTGCACACACACGTCCCAGATCCAGCTGCAAAGCAAACCTGCTCTAGTTTGGGCTTGGAATTAGCAGGCACAGGAAAAAGGCTGAAACCTGACTCCAAACCTCCAGTATTGATTTGGCCTAAGTGTTCCCCTTTTCATGCCTCGAGAGTTTTCTCCCCCCTCACCCACATGCACCCTGCCAGTCACAGGATCACCAAGCTGTATTCACCAACCAATCTAAATAAGCACCCCGTGTTTCCCAGCCTAGCAGGATAGAAAACCTGTCTGACAGCTGAAGTTCCTGCAAGAAGCATGATGAGGTGCTAAGAAAATAATTGTGCTTACAAATTCTTTGGGCTGAAACAGCTGCTTTTGTAGCTGGATGGGTTTCTGGCTAGCAGTCAGCTCTTCCTACAAGTTGTCTCTACAAGACTCTCCATTTACTTCCTGTTCCCTAGCAAGTCCCTGCAGGAAAGCAAAGAAACTGGGATTAAACATATATGACAGAGCCCAGCCAAGACACACAATCTGAATTCCCAGACAAAGTGCAAGACAAATATAAGCATCACAGAGGAACAAACATAATATGGGCTTAAGTCTTGCATGAGCCCTCTGTAAATGTGATCTAACAGCAGGCTGCACCTTCCAGCCTGGCAGATTCCATAAATACAGGGTCTGCAACACATCAGAACTCACCAAGAGAGACAGGAGGCATCAGGAGTTTAGAAAGAGGCTGTAGGTGTTCAACATCAACTTGAAGGACATAGAACCACTGCACTCCAATGGTGGCTGGTGCAGTGATGTAAAATGAATGGGTTCTCTGAGTCTCAACCCAGTACTGCAAAACTGGAACAACAGGGCTCCAGGTTTATGGTTGGGAAGGGAGGAAATTAGAAAAAAAAATTCTCTGAACTGTCTTCTCCCTGTATGTCTGAGACAGGCACCCAGTGGCCCCTAACACCATCAGACCACCCCATGTCTGAGTGACACTATCAGTGCACTTCCAGCTGTAGTACAGGTGAGCCAACAGTAGATTAAAGAAGGAGTAAAGGAGTGAAGCAGCACTACCCAGCCACAGCCAATCTTACATTCTTACTTTTCTAAAAATAGTTCTCTGGGGTCCCAGCACAATACTCCAAACACGAAATTTCCTTCGAGAGATTAACAAATGTAAAGGCTGCCTTCCACCCATGAAGGATTTAACATAATACCTACTAGTAAAACCCTCAAGTGTGAAAACCTCAGGTATTTAAGTAAAACATGGTTCTTCACAGGTTCCTCCTCTGCTCAGGAGAATCCTGAGACCTGAGTCACTGAGCAGACACATCGTGTCCCACTCCCCACAGGGGAAATCCCACTGAATCCAGCAGCATTGTCAGCCCAGCAGGAAACATAAATCTCACAGGAAAGGCTATTCTAGGGATGTTTCCAGGACAGTTTTGCAGATCAGAGAAACTTCGGGATCAAAGCCAAGGCAGAGCTGGCCAGCACCTCCAAGTTGGTGTATAAGTGGAAAATCTCCACAGTGTTAGAAAAGAGGGTAGACAATTTTTCTGAAGTTTCAATTACTCATGAAAGCATGGGAAGTTTTCCTCTCTCCCTAAAATGTTGCATTTGTTTTGGCAGTGGGGAAAAAGGGCCCTCTCCCCATCACACGGGCGTATTTCCCTACTAATGAAGTGAAAGAGTCTACAAAAACTGAAAAGGGAAATAAATTCTGCCACCAGAGTAACGATTTTTAACAAGTATTTTTAGCCATGAATAGGGAATATCAAAGCAACCAACTCCACTTGATAATATTGACACTTCTTCAGGAAACAAGCACCAGTGCCACAAGGACATTTCCTATCATGCTGGCAGGGGGGCAGTGAGCTGCAGACAGCAGCTCAACAAACTCCATTCAAGGCCTTTGCTGAGCTGGGGTCTAAGCAAGGAAATGCTAAGGGAAGCCTGGAGCCAGAGCACTTCCCATGAGACAGTGAATCAAGACCTTCCTCCTCCTGTGAGTCAGTGTCACAGGAGGCAAATTGCAGACAGCTTCTGGCTGGCTGGAGCTGCAGCCATGGCACTGCAGCAGTCTGGCTCCTCCAAATGCACGGAGACAGGATGGAAGCAGCACAGGAGACCTGCTGGGGAGACCCCACCTTGCAGCTGCTTCTGTTCCAAAGCCCAGCTAGCATCAGTCATGCTGAGAAGGTATCAAAGGGGTAGCAGGCACCTCTGGCCTGTGTTTCATGCATGAAAGTAGAAGACAATAAGAAAGAAGAGCTCAGAAGACTCAGAGCAAAGTGCAAGGGATGAGAAACAAATAGGTCACAAAGAACACGTGAAGTGCACAAAAACCATGCAATTACCTGCTGCAGGAAGACAGCAGCATCATCTCCTTTCACAGCTCCCTTGAGAAAAAGCAGCCTTTCTGCCACTCCATCCTGCTTCAGAGGCTTTCTTCCATGCCTCTCCTCAGCCTCCTGACTGTTTCTCTCCCCCCAGGTCTTCTCTGTCCATGAGCAGAGCAGGGATACTACTGAAGAACAAAACAGCTCATGTGCCTCTGAGAAGCCTACATTCCTCTCTAGTCTCTAAAACACCCCAAACCAACAAGAAATGGTGACTTCATGAAAGAAAACAAGAGCAGGGAAAAAGGAAGATGGTTTATAAAACCAGCCAAATATTAGAAAGTAAAGTCATTGCATTCACATATAACACAAAGCCTCTGGTTCAGTGTGACCACATCAGAGCCTGTGAGGATTACTAACAGCCTCTGCATGGGTTTGCTGCCCACACCCATTCAGCAAAGGGTACCCACAGCTAAGAGAACACGTGTCTTCCTCTTGCTTACTTATTTGGAGCTCTTGTTTGGAACCTTAGACTCAGAAAACTAAGAGCAGCTATTTCCAAATACTTCTTAGGTGCTTATTCACACACTTGCAATATTCCATAAGCATTTGTCATTGCTGATTATCTTAGCAAGCACTGTTTGCAAAGCAGAGGTGAGGGAATAGTGCAAGGACAAGCAGTTCACATCCCATCTTAAAGCAGGCCCCACTGTTTTGTGGCACTGCTGAAACACATGGACAACCTCTTCCTAAAATGTTCCAAGGACAGACACCACAAACTCTCCAGACAATCTACCTCTTGTTTCCTAGTCCTTAATTACTAAACAAAGCCTTCCCCCTTCAAAGTTTCATGCTGTATCAGACGTAACAGCCTGCCTAAAAGCAGGGAGACATGATGAAACATCAGACAGAAAAAAGCATGTATGCAAGGAAACCCTGCAATTTCAAGGCACCTGATGCAGTCAGCCTGAAGAACAGGAGTTGAAACCGCAGCTCTGGTGAGAACCACAGGAGTCTGGCAAACAATTTAAGAGCTGCTTCAGGTGCTGTGCTGAGGAAGTGCTGCAATCTCCACCCCATGATGGAGAGAGCACAAACTGAATTTAAAAAAATCCATGGAAAATAAAACAGTGAAGGACTGTAAATTAAATTTTCATCAATTCCCACTGCAGGGTCAGGTTCTGGAAATAGTCCTCCAACACAGGAGACACTCCTTGTCTTCCTCTTTCACTTCAGCAGTCCCCCTCCATCTGTGAGCTACTCACTGCTCATGTGCTTTCTCCAGACCATCTCATGAGTGGCAAACAGCACTGCATGGATCATGCTGGAAAGCATGGTCTGTGCCTCTTCAGTCACCAGGGAGACTCCTGTAAATGGCAGAAATTCAGGGACCCCAGGGTGCCACCAGTGAAGGGAAGAAGGGGATTGAGTAAATCAGAGTGACTGACTTAATCTAACAGCTGCCAGAAGGACCAGTCTCCATCCCACTGTTACTCAGTCCTCTGCTGATGTTTCCAGCACTGGTGGTGCTTCCATGAGCCAAATTCAGTTCACTGAACTGACAGAAAACCAACAGTACAAAAAACCACTGCAGCAATGATGGGCTCAGTCACCTGCCCTGGCTGCATCCACCCAGTGCATGGGAGACTATTGCAATGAGTGCCCAAACCAGGTATTCTGAGCTGCAGCAGCAGTGGACACTTATTCTCTCGAGAAACTCATTTTGTGCACACTGACTTTGCTGGGCTTGTGTGCCACCAGGCCACCAAAAGGCCACGGGACAGTCAGTAATTCTCTTCAGCTTTCCACAGCTTTCCCCTTATGCATTTTAACATTGTTTGTGATTTAGAACAATCTCTTCCTATCCATGCGTGCCTCACACAAGAAGTTCCCATCTCTGATGGGAGGGCTTTGCACATCATGACAAACAGCAGCAGCAAAGCCCTGCCCTCCACTGAAAAGTCCCATCTCTGCCTAAGAGTGGTCACTCCTACCTCACTGCTGGCTGAAGATATTTTCTTCCTCCCACAAGAGATAAACAACAGGATCCATGCAAGTTGCTCCCTGCAAGGCAAAGCAGCAGCAGGTAAGGCCAGTGGCCACTCCTTACAAGGGAGTGTAACCTTCCCTCACTCACACACTGGGAACAATCTGAAGGGTGGGGGAGAGACAGGACTGCGAGGCAGCACATGGAGATAACAGAGAAAACCAAAAAATATGTGGTTTAATTGTATTATCCAGGCTTGAGCTCCTAGAAAAGATTTGTCCCTCTGGTCTGCAGCAGCATGAAACATCCTTCAAATGACAGCAGCATTTCCAACACCCTACAGCTCTTGGAAAGGGTTGGCAGAGCAAGTCCTGGCTACTTCTGGCCAGGCACCTCTGGCCCCTCAGCTGCTGCACTGCCCATCTCATCTGACCATTAGAAAGCTGGGTAATTCATTTAGTCTGTCAAAAAACTGTAGATTCACAGGAAAACATATGAAGCTATGCAAATCCTCAAATAATTCTGGCAATAAAAAGTCTGAGGGTTACAGCTCTTTTGAAGCAGCCATCTTTAACTACACTTGATGATTTCAGTTGATAAGATTACTTGGAGATGATATACTGCCACCTGAACAAAGGCAGAATTTGAGGTGAAATCACTCAAAAGGACACAAAAGGACAGTGGGGAAGTGTTTCTACTGAAGTACCTGCAAAGGCAACTGAAAGAAGAGTCAGAAAGCCACAGCAAACATCAGTCCCTGTTCCCACCAGTCCTCCCAAAAACTCACACTCAGAGATAGAAGTTACACCTTTTGGCTCCCAAACCAGTTAGGCCCTATTGCACCTGGCCTCTGGATGAAAAGCATTTCTGGGTAAAAGAGGATACTGCTAAGTCTTCCTTGCAGTTCCAAGTTAAAAAGAAGAAGGGCCTTGTCACAGCTGCCAGTCACCACAGTACTACATCAGCCACAATGCTACAATTCCAGTGACAGGCTACCATGAACGTTAAATAAGGAGGCTGAATCCAATCTATGATACTCCCAAAAGATGTACTGAAGCTTAATTAAAAAAAAAAAAAAAAAAAAGTGCTCTATTCCTTTCTGTAGTTATTTTTAATCTAGGGTGGACTGTGTCGTCCTGGAACTGAGTCAAATGAAAAGCAGACATTCAAAGCACTTTGCTCTCCCCCTGCTGCCCCTCTGCTCTGTGTCAGTCATCACTTCTGGGTTTGTAAACGTTTAGTGGGATTTGCACAGGGCCAGGCAAATCAGGCTCCTCCATTTACTGCTATGCAACAAATATATTCCGGTAACAGGCTGTTCTCCTGCCAGTGCCTTCTGTTTTCCAACTCATTTCATTTTCTTTAGTGACTTTATTTCAGACAAGTGGATAACCAGAGCCTTGGGTTGACTCCATATGTGGATTGTGCCTCTCAGCAGTGCCAGCTAATTCTTTGCAGAAATGCTGTTCATGTAGGAAGCAGGTACAAAATCTCTCCTCCCCATGCCGGACCCAGTTTATTTGCTGCTGTTTCCGCTCCCTTTTCACCATCAGTCAGCCCATAAAGCACTGAGTGCTTCTCTGCCCCAGGCTTTCCCCAGCTGCCTCCCTGCCTTTCCTGCCAGGCTCTTGCCAAGGAAACCTGTCCACACCTATGCAGGCTGGGGCCATGCCTTTGTTTTGGGCAGTGACGTGTGCTTGGGGTGGAGGTCACCATTGTTGCAGCTCCCTGATTCCACAAAGGAGTGTTAATAATTTCTTACAACTGCAGTAAATGAAGAGTGGCAGCTACACCCAACCTATAACATCATTGCTTTTCCTCTTACCTGCCAAAAAGAGAGGTTCTTCCTTTTGCCATGGGAAGGTGCCTGAGGTTGCAATGTCATCGAGGCAGAAGCCACTAGCTTTAATGGGATTCCTCTCAAACACGTGGACCATATTGATGCACAGAGAGGGTCACCCTGCCCTGAGAGCCAGGCCTAAGAACTCCTGGGGCTGTTTGGATCAGAAATCAGAGCTGGGCTCCCTCTCTCACATGCCATCATGTCTCCCTTCACAGGGAAGGGATGCTGTGATAATGCAGCTGCCATCTGTAATGTTCAAACAAAGCAGTTTGACAGTGCTAACAGAAAAGTACCACTGTGCTGTGGAAAGCAGATGCATTTTCACAAAAATGAAGCACCTTTCATTGAGACAGTGAAAGGTATTTCTTGCAGAGAAATTGTATGAGAGTCAGTCAGAAATTCTCTAATTTGTCTGAAGAGGTACTCTGCTCTTAAGGTGCTCTCTGACTTGAAGAGTGCAATCACACACCAAGCTTTGGCTTCTTTGAACATCGTATAAAGAAAAGAAAACAGTAGGAAACATCTCCCATGCCCCTTCCCTGCCTTGTGTACCATGAAGGTTATGTACAAGAATGAAAACATTGCAACCAGAAGCCTTAATTTGCAGAAAATAATCATATTTTTCATATTCAGTGCAACATTAAACCCATCCTCCCAAAGCTCAGCCGTGCCAAGGCTTGTAAACTCAGAGTGAAATTATCCCCAACAGAAAAGTTTCACTGCCCCAGCAAAAAATGAGGAGCAGTGGAAAACAGAAACAAAATGACACAAGTGGTGAAAAGTAAAAGGAGGTGGTTTAGACACATCCCATCTTGATATGAAATGTTTCAGTAACCAGGGTGAGGAAATGGGTTTTCCTTTTAAGCAGGGTGGGCCAGATCCTTGGCTGGAATAAATCAGTGCTGCCCTGCTGAAATCAATGGACTGTTGCTCATTCACAGCAGCTCAGGGTCTGGCACATGGTTTTCTCCTGACAGTATCACAGTAATGTAATTCTAAATTAAAATCATGTGGAGATGTTGTTTTGATAAAATGTTGTTAAATACTAAATATACCAAGCTGAACTGAACTAAAATGAACCTAAAATGAGAGAGAGAGCAAAGGGAATGCCTCTCTATTGTAATGTGGACTCAGAGGCTAGAAAGAAATGCAGGACAATTTGATGAAATCCCTTGAAGCATTCTCACTGACTAATTAGTTTCTGCATTCTGGAGGGTTTCAGGGTTTAACACACTTCCTCATGCCCACTAAGAGCTCACAGTAATCCTGCAGCCAAAGGCACCGAGGATGTGAAGCACAGCTGGACAAGCTGCCAGGGAGGTGCCTGTAATGCTGATCCCCTCACAGGTGGCCAAGAGGGGCCTGCTGGGCTTGAGGCTGGTGGGTGCTGCACAGCATCCCACTGCCAGCTGAATGCTGCAAGCAGCTGGGACAGACTAAAGGATATCCTTCAGCTGCAGGTGTGGAAGCAGCAGCCTGGGAACCCCTTGAGCATCACAGCAACCAGACAGGAGAGACATTGCAACCACTTGTGCAACTCTGTCTCATTTAGTCACACGGTGGATGTGAGCAGGACTTGCAGCCACACCAAGCAGGGAGTGATGGATTTCTCACAGAGCACCCCGGGCACTCTGCTCCCAGTTGCTGCTCTCCCTCCTCCATCTGTCCCTGTGGCCATGGCAGTGACATGGGCAGTGATCCACCATGCCCTCTCTGGCCAATTCCAGGGCAATTCCCCCTGATCCCAATCAACCAGGCCTCTGAGCCTCTTTCAGGATGAGCCATGAAGATGACCATTCCCTGCTGAAGTGGGTGGCAGTCCTTTTTATGTTTCAGGCCTGAGAAATCTCACCAGCACACGGAGAGCCACAGGGCTGCCTCCTAATGACACAGCAGAGCACCACATGGTTCACGTGAGCAGCTCCCCAGCCCCTCAGCTCCGTCCCCATGGTGTGACACAAGCAGTGTGAGCAGCAGTGAGCAGGAGGCTGCAGCCAGGGCTGCCTGCTCCCCAGCACCAGCACCGGAGCCCCGGGGAATCACTGCTCCCTTGCACATTGCACAACCCATCGCTGGGCTGCTCTCGGCTTTCCCAACCAAGGCTGCAGGAGGATGGACAACCCGGGCTGAGAATATTATACATACACTTCTAAATTCTCAGGGGAGGTTTGAAAATTACAACTAGCTCTGAGGCCCCTTTTGGTTTTGTTTTTCCCTTCCCTCCTGTCTTTCTTTGTGGTCTGATTAACTTCGGTGACTGGCTTGCACAATTTTATCAGGTTGGGCCTGATGAATCATTCATCTCCAGCAAGCAACAGTGAGAGATTGCAGGCCAGGCAGGGTCTGTGTTGCAGTAACCAAAAACAGCAAAAAAAACACCCCCACCAAGAGAGAAGCAATGGGGGCAGGGAAAAATGAGACAGTGGGCCAACAGCACTCATGGACAGCTTTCCAATGTCTGGTCTCAGACAACTAGCAGCACATTCATTTGTAAGGCTGCCAGACCTCCTAGGAAACCTAAAAGGCTGCTGTTATTTATAAAGCTAGATGTAGTTATTCTGCCTGCATGCGAGACTAGCTCATTATATTTATAAGTACCTGTCCCATTCACCTACTTCTGGGCCCTCATTCCCATAAATCCATGAGGCTGCCAGGATCTGCCTTCAAACACTGAGATATCTCTCCTTTCCGAGCAGGGCCATTTGGCAGTGTCTGTCACCACTGCAGGGCTCAGCAGCATGTACATGTAAATATATACCTGCAAGCCCCACATTTCTGTCAACGTACAGAGGACAGATTCAAGAATTTGTCTTCCACGTGGAGAGCACCAGATTTTGCATTTCATTTGTAAAAAGCTCCCAGTAAATCTTAACCACAAAAGTTTGATTTAATGGTGGTTTAAAACTGTCAGCTGGCTTCTGCAGAGAAGATATACAAGCCAGTCCCATCAATTCTGGCAGCCTGGAATCCCAGCCCCCCTTAAAAAAAATAAAATCAGCCCTCCTAGATGTTATACCCGAACCTCAAACAGTCTTCCCATAAATCCAGCTTGGAGCTCATCTGGTCAGGCATGAAGAGCTTTGCAAACAGCCCTTTAGTGAAGCTGGGGCTGTGGGCAAGCAAAGGCAGCTCCCTACAAGTTGCACTGGGGACAGGAAAAGCAAGAGATTTGGCCTTTCCAGTTTGTGGGTGTTCACACACAAACACAAGAGGACTTCTCTGTTTTGAAGGTGGAAGACTTATTTCTCAACAAAAAGGTAAAAATGGCAACTACAGCTGTATGTCACATCTCACTCCTGAGACCAGCAGGGCTCACTCCTGCCAACCAGAAGCCTTGCCCAAATGCAGATACAGAAATTGAGGCAAACCTCTACTTCCAGTTGCCCATTCATTCACAAACTTTCAAGTAGAACCATGTTCTACCAGTCCCAATCCCAGATTTCTTAGGTGCTTCAATTTGTGCCATCATTTTGGGCTAGTAATTGCTAAATCAGATCTAAACCCTCATGCAGTTGTCCAGGCCCGGCTCCCTCGAGCAGCCACACAATCACGGCAAGAAGCATTTTGGCTCTCTGCAAGCCTCAACAGTGGGCAGGTCCTGAAAGGGGTCTCAAAGAGTCCCCTCAAAGGAAGAAACTTAGACAACCTAAGGGCTGATCCCACTTTTCCTCCTTAATCTATTCCCTGGTTAATCTCTCTTATAATTCACTCTCTCTCAGTAATGAATTAAAAGTCATCCAGAGAAAAACATTCGCCCTTGTACAATGTATTTCAGGGACCAATTATCTAACATTTGATGTGCCTTAAAAAACCTCAAAAGACAAGAACCAAGGAAAGGTGCTCCCTCAGCTTAGAGCATATACATATCCCACATATCTATCCCAGAAGAGCTAACAGTCCAAAACTGGGAGGAAAAGAGGCTGAGATCTGTGGGGCTGGAGCTGGAGGTAGGAATTTTCACATCTTAGTTCAAGTGTCTGACTCACTGCTGGAGTGAGCAGGTGTCTCTCTACAAGAGGTAGCCACAAACATTCTAATGACAATGTATATTTCTCTGTTGAAGTCCTCATCTACATAATGTAGTATTTATTAATAATCATCTCCAAAGATTCCCAACCAACTCTCCAAAGGAACCTAAACAGTAGAGCTTTGGGTTAAGGGTGTGAGAGAGACGAAGCAAAGCTGACTCAAGCTGCTTCCAGTGGTTAAGCCGAGTGAAATAAAATAAAGAGAAAGCAAACCTGATTTTTCCCTTGATGCTGCACACAATATTTGCAAGCAATTACACTGGCTGCAGCAGTTTAGCACTCAGGAGACTATCAAGATACTTTGTGCATTATTTACACATCTAGTTATGAAAGTTCAGGCCATAAACTGAAAAGGAAACTAGATTTTTAAAACAATTTTGTGCCTTAAGATGCCCATTTCAGGGACAAATGGAAACAAATAAATACATTGAGGCTCTTTTCTCTATGGACTTTGATCTTAGATGATCATTTGTACCTCTGCTAGTATTAACAGCAGCTCACAGTTTCTTCCTGTATGATTATCACAGATTTTACTTCATCACTTCTACCTTATAATCCATAACCACAGATGATTGATGGCGTGTTCTTTAAAAACCCTCCAGTCTCACTGCAAGGCAGTGAGGAATCCATGTTCTCTGGTTAAGGCCACAACCAGTTGACCTCAGAGGAATGAAATGCCACCAAGTGTCCTGGGAGAATGGAAAGACAACAGTGCCTCTGGAAAAGGATGAAGGAAAACAAAAATCCATGCAGAGTTAATTTTGTGAACATAACCTGATCATCTCCTAGATGCCTCAGAGGATACCTGAGGACTTCTCTAGCAAAAGACAAGTAGGACTCAGCTGACTGGTAACAAGATGGGTAGGGTGCACTCACAGTCTCCCTGTCTCCAGAGCAAGCACAGATTTCTCTCAAGGGGAAAACATCTCCTCTTCCCATTACCCCCATCCTCAAGGCAACACTGAACAGCCTCTGGAGTCTGCTGATGTTTAGGCAGCAGGGTTGGCTTTGCAGGAGGACTTTCAACATTGTCACCAGGACACCTTATTTTTCAGTTCTGGAGTGCTATAAGAAGAGACACCTCAGAAAAAAAAAAAAGAAAGGAAGGGCAAAAAAGGGAAAAAAAAAGAAAATAAAGGGTTGGAATGTACTTTACTCCCAAAGTAAAACTAAAACACCAAAAACAAACACTTCCATTTCTGGAGTCTGGGGAAGAGACAAAAGAGTTTCTCTGTCAGGGTGTCAGCAACAGAGCTGAGCAGTGGATGACAGAGAAGCTCTCCAAGCCATTTGGGGAACGTCCCACAGAGTCTAAAAGCAGCATTTACAATGCTGTTTTGCAACTGGAAGAAGAATCACAGTATGATCCAGTAATCAAGGAAAGGAGTCAGATTCATAGAATATTTTTTTAACCCATAATAAATTATAGTTTCCTAAACTTTATTGCGGTCACAAAGTCAGAAGAAAATCTGATAAAAAAGTACAATTATTGTGCACAGAAAATCTTGAAAAATGTCACTAAATACTCAGGGGAAAAACAGTGAGTGCCTTTTTAATGAAAACCAAGCCTACAGATTGCTGGTTTCTGAAGGCAGTTTGGTAAATGGTTTTGTTTTCCAATAAGCAAAACAAATACTGGAATGGACCCATAGTCCTTTCTCTTCTCTTGCTCCAAACCTCCCCATTTTTCAAAGTAGAATAAAGGATGTCTCTCCTCCGATTTAAAACCAGTAAATTGTTTCCAAATGTCCTGTGAGCCAGAAGGAAGTCAGGGCAGTAGAGAAAGGTCGGGAGACCCTGATGTACTCTGGGGATTGCAATGAATGGACAACAAAAAGCAAAAGCAAAACCTGCTCCTGACAAACCAGATTGGGAAAGTGCCTGGAGATGGGGCTTATCATGCCCCAGCTTGAAACTCCCCGAGCAAAGCACACACCCATGTCTCTACATGAAAGCAATGAGATGGGAAGGAAGCACAGTTAGGGTTTGGTGCTGCTCAAGCCCCATGCAATTACAGGCAGGAGTAAACATCTTATTCAAGGATGAGCAATCGTGCCTCAAGGGAAAACCCTGGAGCTTCCAGCCCTCCCAGGAAGGTCACAAATGGGTACAGGAAACAAGCGGAGACTTGCACAAAGGGAATGAGCTAAACCTCACTGCCCATGAGTGAGGAACTGAACAGACAGGTCCATGTGCTCCAGCACCGGGCACAGATTTCAGAACAAACACGTGGGAAGCTGTGGCGTCACTGAGCCTTTTATTTCTGAAGCTCCAAGACTATTATTTAATCTTTCTTCCTAATACAGCAACTGCCATAAAATCTCCAGTTTGGCAAGGGCACCTAATTTAGTGCTCCTGACAAGAATCTTTCCTCCGTGGAAGGGAGGGCGTCATGAAGTTGGGAGCAGATCTGTTCCTTATGAAGGCAGGGGATCTTCAAATTGTACCCAGCCCTGGTCAAGCCTCCCTTAACATATCTACATGCCCATTACACAGGCTTCAACATCTCCCAAACAACTCAAGGCATGAATAGTCTTTAAATCCATTTTTCACTTTCAGAGCCATCTACTTAGTACAGCCAAGTTTACAGCCTTGCAGATGCCACTTCCCATTCATAAAGGCCCAAGAAGGCATGAGCTGTACAGTGTCTGTTCCAAGAAATTCATACTCTGAAGACTTACTCACTGGTAGCTATTGAGAACACTTCTGCAGAGCTGTGGGGGCTCCCAGGAGATGAGCATATGTGCTCCTCTGTAGTCACATCCCTGCCACCATCCCACACAACAAGGCAACTCTCAGCAGGCTCAGAAGTCTTTCCTCTGTGCAGGAAGAGGTGGTGGTATGAAGCTGGCAGCAGAACCACTCCTCACAGATGCAGTGAATCCTGAAAATACACCCAGACTCTGGTCAGACCTCCCTTAACACACCTACATACCCTCAACACAAGCTTCAGCAGACACCTCAAGCACTGAGACAGGTAACATATGTCAGCAAAACATCTAGGTACCAAATGCCTGAGGAAAAGTCTATTGAACTCCTTCAGCGGGCTCAGGAGGGGACAAGTGACAGCTCATTTGTTGCCATAAGTACTTGTTCCTCAGATGCCAGGGCCAGTCGATGTGAGCTAATTAATCTCCCTGAAAAAAACGGAACCATCTGGCTGCACAGCAACCACTCTTCCTGCCTGGGCTCCGAAGCCCACATGGCACATCATGGAGAGACCATCCCAAACAAGGAAGTACAGCAATGCCACACGCTCTGCTATTGTCACACAGCCCGAGTAACTGCCCGGGAAGGCCAGGCAGCCCCCAGCCTGCAGAGGTATCATCCCCCCTTTGCCAGTGTCCTGCTGCATGGGAAGAGCCTCCCTCTCCCAGACACAGAGCTGGCAGCCAGTGCTTGATGCCATGGTGGCCTGAGCCAGGAGGCCAGAGCTGGCCCTTTCCAGCACAGCAAGAGGAGCTGCTGCCTGAGGGCCAGCAAGATCCTGCAGTTCTGGTCACAAAGAGCAGGGCTGACAGCACCGACGTGAACAGCGGCAGCCCAGCTGCCTCCAGCTCACCTACTCCTGCTGATCCTTGTCTGTGAGCACTGACTTCTCTTCCTCTTCTGGTTTCGGGGCCTCTTGGGGAGGAGGAAGAGGGAGTTTCCTGTTCTGCAGAGCCCCAGTTTGGCAGAAGTACCTGCAGCCTTCCCAGCCCTGGCCATCACAAGTCCTTGGCTTTGCCCCTGCATGGCCAAAGTCACTTCCAGTCCCCAAGGCAAGGTGCCAGGATCAGGCTCACAAGGATGATGGATAATTACCAGTAATCACTCAAGCTGCTCCCCACCTCCCACCACTGCAATGAGCAGGAAAACCAATGCAGGAAACAAGCCCTTCCTGGCAATGCCCCAGCTAAATTAAATCAGCAACAAGTTTTGAAGGGTATTCAGACTGGTGGCCACTGAGGGACCTTCAGAAATGCTGCTGCTTCCCTTACATTGATGCTTATATCCACTGTACAAAGGCTTGACATGTTGCTCATATAAACAACATTCAAGGCAGTAACAAGACAATCAAACCAATAGTTCACTGCTAATGTGGTATGTGGTGAAGGCTTTTCCCTCACTAACCAAAGCACAGCCCCTTACCAAAGCAGAGTTACTCTTTATTAGTTCTTTTTTCATTATGAATTATGCCAAAACCAAAGTGAGGGTACCAAGAAGCCAACACATGTAAACTACAAAACTTCCCTGAAGGAACCACAAATCATACTCCATCAAAATCTGGTAGGATAAACAGCGCTGTGGCACACTCACTCCAGTAGCAGCATATGGGCAGCCCAATCATGTATGGTTTGCAAAGTCTTCCCCCAAAACAGGGGGTTCAGTTTTCACCAGAGTTAAATTCAGCTCGGGGTAAGTAGAAACAGTCAGAGCTCTATTTCAAGCATGTCCAAGTTGCTCAGTGCTGTACAACTGCAAGAACTAGGAAGGGGGGGGGGGGGGGGGGCGTTTGTGGGTTATTTTG
>VZRZ01006679.1:457688-491624 GCA_013398175.1 Climacteris rufus | reverse complement strand
GAAGAGCAGAGGGGGGGGGGGGGGGGGGGAAGCTTTGTGGTTAATTATGGGTATGCTAACATGGTGAGAAATAAGGCAATGAGGATGGCAGAGATAATGACTCTATGAGCTGCATTTCCCTTTTGGACAGGAGATAATGAGACATCCTTTGCTATGCAGAGGAGTCTCCTAGCAGAGGAAACCAAAGGGCAAACCAGGTGCAGCTGCTAAAACCCACTGCCTCCTCATCAGTGCTGGCCAACAGGGCCAAGCTTTCCTAGCAAAGGGAGAACAGAAACAAAATTAACCAGCTCTGGGGAACCAAAGTAGTTTTCCCTCCTCCCTGGGCACTCCCTGCCCACTCCTCAGGATCCCCAGCCTGTGCATGTGCCCCAGGTTTCCACAGATGTCACAGATGTGTCCTGCTTTGCAGGGACCTTGGCTCAGGGAGAGGTGCAGAAGGGACAAGTGCATTCTTGAAGCCTAGGCAGACAAAAATGAGCTACTCGGCCTGGGAAGCCCCAGAAGACTCCAAGGAAATAGCATGGAATAGCACAAAGCTGTTTGAAAAGAGCCACAGCACAGCAGCCTGCAGCCAGGCACAGATTGTCCTAAATCCCTTGGCTTCAGCGGGCCAGGGAGCACTCCATACCTGTCCCCTCCAAGAGTGGACTGATTTTCAGCACTCAAGCCCCCAGAAACACTTCCAACTGCTGCTGCCTTGCAAGGCCTCCAAAACATTCAGCTGCCCAAGAAAAAGCCTCAATGCGAGAACATTAAAACAAACCCCCAAAACTTCAAAAAGAGAAAAAAATTGTCGCCGGGTACACGGTTCCTGCAGGCAGTGAGGATGGAGAAGCCTCCTTCTGCTCAGAGCTGGAGACAGAAAGCTTTGCTGGTGTTCTACCTGGCAAGTCCGAGTTAGTCCTGGAGCTGACAGGGCAGTGGGGTGGAGTTTCCTCTTGTTTATTTACATCTTGGGTCCACCTCGGTACCTCTTCCCCAGGAGCTCCGTTGCTGATCAAGCAAAGTTTCAGTTAATGAGACTATTTTTAGCACCTACTGCTGGGAGAAGCTAAACCTTTTAACAAAGCCTCCTCGACACTTTAACGAGCACATTAATTCTAAGGGGGAGGAAAGAAAAAAGCTGGGGGTGGGCCTGTATCTAGGTCAGCATCAATCTCTCTCAGTCACCTATAGCCTTGTTTTATGGGAAGCATGTGGATAATAAATGGTGATTACGGAAAGTGAAGGGGAAGAGGCAATCCTGAGAAATTTATAGCTAGGAGAATGAATTCACATTAATAGGAGATAACACAGAGCTGCAAAACTGTTATAAAAAGGCATTAGAAAAAGCTCTGTAATTGGGGTTATTAGACACAACTACACAAGGGGTTTTTTTTTCCATTCTGGGTGCATGTCACAGTGATGTATGTCACTTTTGATAGTGATAATAACAGTAAAATATCTGTGTTAAAGCCAAGTACATTAACTTCTATATTGGTGTAATTTACTGCGTTATGAGTTCCCATCATTCAGGAGCCAGACAAAATGCTCTTCCTTACGACGTCGATAACCGTGCACACATTTTACAGGAAGAAGTGTTTCTTTAAATATCTATCGTATGTTAAAGAATTCTTTTAACTTTCCATTACTCTTGTCAGAAAAGACAGGGAGCAGGAGGAAGGGGTAAGCTATTCACATTGCTAACATACATCATGAGCTGGATTTGCCATTGCCCTGTTTCTGACTCGTTCACAGCTGCCAAACATATAAGAGATTAGCTTGCTACATGGGAAGGGGCAGAATGGACTGGACAGTAGCTACTATTTTTTCAAAACTACACATGCATCAATATGATATTGAAGGAAATATTAAGCATCACTCACTTGCCACCAAAAATATTAAAAAACAAAGGATTGTCCTAATTTACAAGCGTGGTTCAATAACAGGAAGGTGGAGACCTTTTCTCTCAAAGTTGAAGAGATGCTGTACCTGCTTAGGTGCTTACAGTTATAAATAGAACGAGCCAAACCTCAGGTTTTTTCTGTCTGTTCTCCACTGCAGAATCTAAACAACTGCTAAAGGAACCACAAACTTGGTCATTCTCAGGCTGTAACCAGAAATCACTGTGGCATCAACAACAAGTGCTCGGCCAGGCTTAGGCTCCCCGAGGAAGCAGGGAGGAGGCTGATGATGGCTGAGCCTCACTGCAAAGCTACAGTCTACTCTCAGCCTGCCTCCCCAGGCACCTCTGCACCCTGGGGCAAGTCACTCCTTTGACTACTCTTTCCAAAAAATGAATGCCTCCAGCTAAGGACTGTGATTGCACAGGGACAAGCACAATGAGGCCTCGAGGGACTGCAGCAAGAATGCTTTCTGCTTCAAGATAAACTAGTTCTGAGACACTGTGGAGCTGTAAAGCAAAGCAAACTACCTGCACCAAGGGCAAAAGCACTCATAGAGAACCTGCTTCAAAACTGCATGGCATCCTCTTCTTTTCACATCCTGATATCACTGCAATATAAAAAATAGGGTGGGCATTCAGAGGCTGAGCTATAGCAAACTTTAATGCTTGCAAAAATCACAAAAGAAAATTTTCCATCTTCCTTCAGTACAGACCATAAATGCAATACAATACAATCACTCCCAGTAACTCTTAGCCAAGATTCCCTGTCCGTAACAGCAATGAGATCTCACAGCTCCCTCCAGCCACTGTATTCCTGAGGGCCAAGGGGTTTGTAGGGCTCTGAACATGAAGGTAGTTCTGCTCACACTCAGTTTGGCTCACGAAATGAATTAGTTCATTTTCAGGATCACTGAGAAATGCAATCAGCTCCCCCAAGCTGCACTTTCAAATTGCAAATTACAGAATAGCTTCGATGGTAAGAAAGAATTAAATGACTCTGTCTTGTTTCCAAAAGAAAACCCTGCAGTGTGGCATTACTGAACACCATCCCACCCAAATGGAACTCGATACTTCGGTCAAGCCCAAACATTTTCCTTCCACATGTGCAGCTGATTAATTGAGGATTCAGCCATTTATGCCTTACCGTGTGCTGGTCTGGGGTTTTGAGGGTTTAATCTCTTAACAGTGACTGTATTTGACACACATACAAAAGGCTTTAGCTGGTGTCCGGAAAGGTGAGACAAGGCAAACTGCAGAATTCTCTTCATCTCTGAACTACATGAGCTCACACCTACTGTAGACCCTGTCTTTTCTTTCCTTGTTGCTCACTGTGTGAGCCAGACTCTGCTCTCATCAGATCCATGCAGACTGAACAGTTTCCTCTCTAAAAGGTAGAGAGGTCTCTTTGTGCTGGCTTCCCTGGTGTTATCCACCCTCGAACCCAACCTATCTACAGATACCTGCCACCTCCCTGCCCTCTGCTGTTGCTTTCACAATGGCTTGTCTGCTGAGAAAATATTTACTTTGCATTTGAGAAAAGGTCATTGACTGGTGGTTTAAACCACTCTCCCTGGAGACAAGAGGAATGGGAGTCAGACTCTAAAAGAGAAAATCAGCCTGGAGTCTTTTTCCTCCTCCCCTGCTTCCTCCCACATCCCATTCAGATGGCATGAAAAGGCTCTCAGCGGCTCCAAGCCCAAAGAAAGGAGGACGTATTTCATGTCCCTCATGAAATCTACCTCCACTGGTCCCTTGTTCAGCAGGAAGCACGACTTGCCCTAATTAAAGCCAAGGTGGGTAACAAAACAGAAAGATTCATTTCCTGTAGCACCACAGGGCTGGCAGGAGCAGTTCTCTGTCCTCAGCATTCTTTCTGAGGACAGTCCTCCAAGTAAACACATGAACTGGAGCAGGAACCAGTTGCATTTGACTCTCCTTGCCTTTGTTAGGTGTGCTCTTTACCCCCAGCCATAGAAGCAGAGACACAAGAGCACATCAGCAGCATCAGTGCTGGAGCATGGCAGGGGATGCAGGACATGAAAAGAATTTGGCAGCACAACACTGGGTCAAAGGAAGCAATGCACTTTCCTGTGCACCACACAGTGCTTTGTATCAATATCAAGTTTGCTTTTTACAGCAACTTGCAGGTTCCTATGTGGCTTATGTACACAAAGAGCAGAAGGGCATAAACCCTCCATAATTTCAATGAAGAAAATCTCCCACTCAAATGAAAGGAACAATAAAGTTGACAAATGATATAATTAGAATCCCAGAGTACACATCTGTCTGTACAAATACCCCCCAGTATAGTGACTAGCCACACAGAAAACCTGTGTCCTGCCAATGAAACTGCCTGAGTAACACCAAACCTAATTCAAAGGCCATTAAACACAATGTGAGCCTGGATGTTGGTTGCAGTAGCTTTGGACCAATCCACTTCAGCACATGAAAAGTTTCACCATTCCTTTCCTTGCATCTGTCCATTCAGAGCAGCAAAGCTGTTTAACATGGAACAGTGGTTGGGAAGAGCAAACATGTCAGGGAGGAAGGTGAGTGAAAGGATATATGCTTGGGGAAAGGATTAGGAGGAGAAAAGTGAAATTTTAACAAGGATGAAGATTGCTGGTATATTGATCCCTCCTGGCTTGAAATAACTTAGCTCCCATACTGTAACAGCACTGCTTCAGTGTGTGCAGCTCTTCCTGCCTCAGATCCTAAAGATGAGGAGTCACAAGATGGTTGGTTCAAACTAAAACTTCATTTCACTTCACCCTGGATCCTGTCCCCTGCTTCCCAAAGCAGAGCCTCCCTCTTCCCCCGGGCCAGCTGCAATATTGGTCTAATCCCCTGGGGTGCTGCTCCATCTCAAAAAGACAGCAAATAGGCTGTCAGGGAAATAAATAGTTGTAGTTTTTGTTTAATCATGAGCAAACCAATTTCACAGACAGGTAGGTAAGTAAACAAGTTGTTTCCTTTTTCAAGGCAAAGCAGATTCTGCCAGAAAGCACCAAACTTCTCCATTCACCTCTGGAATCATCCATCCTCCCCGCTACTGGCAGAGGGTTTTGCACACACACACTCTTAAGGAAGGGATACTATAGATAGCAATCTGCACTTCAAACACAAACAGAAAAAAATTGTAGCTGTGTCAGGACTTTCAATCACTTTGACACCTTCATGATCACCCAACATGACATTTCAAGCAGGTCATATTCCCTGCCTAGCGCTCCTCAGTCCCTCTCTCCTCCCAAGAGGCTCCCAGTCACCCATTTCTTTCTGTAGAGCACTTACCAGCACCTCAGGGGAACCACACCACTGCCTGGCAAGGCTCCCACCAGTTGTTTGCAGCCAGCTCAGTTGTACAGGACAAGGATGAAAAGGTGGGCTGGCTCCTCATGGGGTCACTTTATCCATGGGCCTGCAAGACAAAATGGTCAGGGAGTACAGAGAAAGGGCAGAGAGGGAAGTTGCCATAATTATAACACCGATGAAAGAGAGTTGCCACTACAATAACTTGTTGCAAGGTAGAGCCCCCTTAGACAGTGGTTTCTGGGCAATAAGAGCACACGGGTACGGGAAGGCGAGTACTTGGCCCTTGCTTTGCTTCAGTTCCCTAATCCAGCACAAATGCATTTGGGGATTTATGGGTTTTTGGAAGCTTCCAGCAAAGCTCAGGCCCCATTCCTTGGGTTATTGTTTTCCCATCTGTTTCTCTTCATTTTATTCCATCACAGAGGCCCCATCGTGGGACACAAGAATGTGACCGGAACAATAGGCAGAACTTGCAGCCTCCAGGGCTGCAGTGAGGGCAGAGCCACCATTGCAGGATGGGAGCCAGCAGCTTCTATATTTAGCCCTTTCTGGCTCATTCCAGATCCCATTCTCACCACAGACTCAAGGAGTCAGGAGGCTTTCACCAGACCACTGTCCCCGAGCACTGCACATCCAGCAGGGCCCCCTGAACATAAACCATTCATTTCCCTTCTAATAAATGCCAACAGGAAGACTTCCTGCTCCCCCTCTCCCCTTTCCAAATCCCTATTTTGACAGACTTATTTTCTTCATATAAGCAAACTAAACAAAACCATCTTCTCCTCTGCAAGGCTGGCGGCCTTGGAGCAGCCCCAGGACTCTGGAGCTTGGACAGCACGGCACTGCCTGTCGGAGCAGGGCCCTGGGAAGAGGCAGAAAAGGGTCAGCTCATTTTTCCCCATGTCTGAGCCTTTGTTATACCGACCAACCCACAGAGACTTGCCCAAGCTCACACCCTAACATTTGATGGCAGGGCAGGTGAGGGATAACCAGGTCTCAGCACCCATCTGGTCTCAATCACCACCTCAGCACCTGCATAAGCCTCTCAAACTCAGATGAGAGGGGACTGCTGAGCAAAAGCTCAGGTGTAAATGCAAAGTCATCCCACCATGTCCCAAGGCACCTCTCTATCCCTTTGAAGGCCCTGCAGGAAGTCCAGCTGATTGTGACACTGACCACGATGACATTTAGCACTTTCCTGAATTACATCATCCAAGTGGGGGGATCACACAGAGCAAGAGGAAATCCCATCATGTTTCCTGAAACACTCACCTAAGAGCCGTGTTGCTTGAAAATACCTCAGTGATGGACAAATTCTTTCTGATGCTGTCACAACAGTTGTAGCTTAGGACCACTCTGCACTTTGTCTTTCCAGTTCTACCAAAGTTCTACCAAAGGCTGTTGGTGTCCCAATGAGAGGCTTGAGCACACAGGTGACCACCTGGGAACCTTGCTGCCATCCATATTACTCCTCCTGTGTACCAATGTATTTCTACAGCCTGCCTTTTCTCCTGTAGGCATTCCCACCACTGCCATTCCTTCTAAAAGCACTGTGAGTAGTTGTATGAAGAAGACAAGGTTGAGGCAGGATAGGATGCAAGAACAGAGTTGGTTTTCACTTAATGTCTATCACTGAAAAATTAGTGGTACCTAACAGGGCCTGAGCACAGATGGAGAAATTATCATATCACAAACCACACCACTAATGTGCTTTGTAGCCTCAAACTTGTGACAGGTTAAATTTTCTTCCATGAGGTATTTGCTCCTGAGGGCTGCTCTGAAGTTGGAGAGGCCTGGACAAAACCAGCATAGTTAGGAGGCCAAGCAGACTGTCTTTCTGCAGCTTAGGAGCCACTGAACACCTCTGCACTGCCAGCACTGGCATGTCAGCTGCATTCATCTGCCACACAAATCCCTTCTCCTTTACTTCTTTTGTGTTCTGGAGCCTGGCTTCTCTCCGCTCGTGCAAGGAGGCAGTGCCCAGTCAGCTCTCTGAACAACTAACACATGCCAGCAAGCTGTAAATGAGCTCTGTGTGCCCAGCCAGTCTGAAAAGAAGGGAACACTTTCCATCTGGCATTCCTGCAGGTCTTGAGACAGCACTTATTTGTCCAAGGTAGAGAAGGGAATTGGAGTTTCCAGTGGAAGAAGCTGACAGAGAGAAGCACCAGCAGCACTCAAGGATTTGCTTGGTCCACAAAAACACTGAAAAGCTGCTCCATTTTGCAGCCAAAACTTTCCCCTTACATCTTCCCCTTTCCTCCCACGTGTACCTCCCTGGAACACATGAATTGAAGCTCAGACCCTTTGGAAGATTTTGCTTTTAGCCACCAAGGGTGTGAGCTTTTACTACCTCAAAAGCAGAGCTGTGCTCAGGCAGAAGACCATAAGAGCAAGAGAGGGTGCTGCCATGGAGAGAACAGATCCAGCCAAGGAGAAACAGGGGAAGACCTGAGGCACACACAGGTTACAGCAAGTTTCCAGGAGATCACAGAGCAGGTTTCAAGGCAGGACTGGAAAATGACCTGAAACCTTGATGAATCCTACATCACAAGGATGCTTTCCAGAATATCAAACATTGAACTTACACCACCCCTCTCAGAGCAGGGGCCATGCATAACCCATCAGCTGGATGCAGACTGTTTACATGCTTCCTTCCCTGTGTGACTGAAACACCCCAAAGTGTTGCCCTGCATTTATAACAGGTCTTTACCAGTTCTATACCACCCTCATCTTTTAATTCTTAGAGCTCTTCCTTTCTCCTCATCCTATCTTCCTCCTATCCATATAGGAAAATCAGGAGTAAAAAAGTTGTTCTTCTGGAAGTCAGATCTGGTCTATCTCCCTGCAGATACAAGCATATACATTCTTTCAGGGAGCCATAGAACAATAATGATCCTTTCTGGACTGCAAGGGGAGAGGCTGAGTCCTCAGTCCTGCTGTTCCACCAGCCTCAGACACCCCAAGGAAATAATTTATTTCCCACAAGCCCAGCTGGGCACCAAGGCCCAGTGACACAGCCACTTTCCAACTGGGTGCAAGACACAAGAGGGTAAAGACAAGGATGCAGCAGGGAAGGAGGTGGCTTAGCAGAGCCTGGCAGAGCCCAGAGAATGACAAGCAGATGTATAATACCAGAAGCTATAACTTTACAGATAAGTGCAATCAATGCATATGCACAAACATTTGTGGTCAACAGTGCAAATTCCACCCCCAGCTGAATGATCCACTGGGTACACATGTTCAAACGTGCACAGCGCTCACTGCTCGACTAAAAATCCGTTCCCATAAAGCCACACAGGCTCCCTTGGGCAGAGGCCAAGCAGTTAAATAAAAAAGTCTATCCAGAGTGAGAACTCTTCAGAGACATTCCACCATCTGGAAAGAAGAGGGGGTCTTATTCTGAGAACTCTTGGAGAGCCCGACCTACTGCAGTTAAATACGTGCCTCATCCCGTGTTAATTCCTGGGGAAGAGCATCACATCATTCCCACTGCCTTATGCAGCAGGTCCTGCAGTGAAGAAATGGGCCTGATTCTGCTCCTCTCTCCAGACAAGAGCATACAGCCACAGCCCAAGATGGGATGGCAGCTGGCCATTCAGTGTTTGCTTTTTAGTGAGGCCAGACTCACAGTACTGCTGGTGACAAACAAAAGCCACCACTGTTCATGTGGGCTTCTTCACTTCCTTTTATTATATCCCCACCCATGGCATGTAAATAAATCTGCAGACAGCTTCCTCCAGAGCACTGGGGCACTGAAGATTGTACAGGGCATCAGGAGGGAGCACAGCCACAGCAAGAATGAGGGCACTACCTCCTTTCATCATTCCCTGAAGAGACTAGGCACTCCCAACACAGAGAAAAAAGCACTTAGAGCAAAAAAGATCACAGGACCCTGCTCTCAACACGCCTTTGATATGTGAGCTGGCCTGGGACAGCAGTGGACAGAAGAAGTTAAGTAGGATGTAGGACTTGGCTCCCTTCACAGACCTGCCCCAGGAGGCTGTATCCCAATAAAGAATAGCATTTGAGAGGGCTGTATAAACTCGCTGTATTTCATAGTCACATGAGGTCTTTCTCCTGGTGGGCTTCCAAGAGCTCAGCTAGGCAGAGGCACCACCCATATGGATGCAATTGCAAGCCAGTGACCTTGGAGAGATACGTCCCAGGAGAAATTCACACCATCACTGGGAGCTCTCATCCCATTCCCTTCCTGCCAAGGGACACAGGAACATGGAGGAGCACAGAAAGTCTCATTTGGCAGAACTCAACCTACATCAGAGCTGTCATCCCCATTCTTTCACTCAAGGCAGGCCCAAGCACATCTTGGCACCCTCATCCCTCTCTTACCATGGAAGGTTCCAGAGAAAGATGATGAGGAAGGATAACAGGGCACAGCTCCCATCCCTGCAGGACAGCATACAGCCAGACACAGGCAGCCAGTGCACCAAGTGTTATTCAGCATGAACAAAAAAAGCTCTTTCCAGCCTCTGCCTCACAGCTGCTCATCTGTATTCCAGCCCTTTGACCCTGACAACCCTTCTGGCTGAAAGAAATGGGGGACATAATTTCATCTGCTCGCTCCTATCACTTCTTCCTCCGACATCCTTAGCCCATCCACCCCCACTCACTAGTAAGGTGTTTGTCTCCTTCACAGGGTCACCTCCCGGCAAAGGATGAACCTCTCATCTGGACACTGAGTTTCCTGGATGTTATCCAATCAGGATGGGAAAGGAAGAACGAAAGGTCTTCCTCCAGAACACAGAGGTGGAATTGGTTGTAAGAGCTCCAATCAATTGGGCTGCAGTATCTGAGATGGTATTTTGATTCCAGTGCTACAGCAAGAGACAGCACAAGGCCAGGCGAGGGCAGATTACATGATCCCTCAAAGCCTCCTTTCACTGCAGCACAACATGTCCTCTGTGCTGGTAGAGGGCTTTTTTGGACTGAATGAAATAACACTCCACAGCTCTTGATTCCTACCTCAGGGCAGCAACAGCATCTCTCCTGCCCATCTTTCTCCAGGGAGGAGATTAAATATCAGAGATGAATCAAAATGCAGTCAATCAGGCCAGGCAATCTGCCAAAGCAGGAAAAAGGAAGGGAGGGAGCAGAGAAGGTACCTCCATACTGAAGTGACCTGTTTAAATGCTGCTGCTGAACACTGAATTGCTGGATCTCTCCAAGGCTCCAAGAGACAGGAAGAGAACACAGAAGTGGAAAACTTCCTCGAACCCTGGAGGATGGGGATGAGCACACATCACTTCTCAAACATCAGCTACATCGAGGAAAGAGGCAGACTGAGCTGGGGGAGCTGAAGACTCAGTACAAGGCTAGTCCATCCTGGCTCTGGCAACTCAGATCTGGCAATGACCTAGAGAGGAGAGTGAGATTCAAACATGTGCATTATTTCAGGAACCAAGGAAAACACACCCCTCAGCCCAAGGGATTTCACAGATTCAAGGAGCTCCAGTAAGTCCCAGCCCATGAGACCCTTGCAGAGTAGAGGTGCAAAGATCAGGCCTCCAGACCATCCTGGGCCTTGATGGGTGTCTCCACACACGGCATTTGCAGTTTCCAGCAGCAGCAACCTAGCTGGAGCCAGCTCCTTTGGCCACAAAAGCACAAGCTGCTGGGGTTAGAAGCAAGAGAAGTTGCCTCAGTGGCTCTCTGTATTTTAGCCACATTAGGCCAAAGACAGCTGGAGTCTGGGAACAATTCACATTATGCTGCCACGCCAGAATCCTGCTCTGAACCAGAGCTCTGCTGTGCCACAGTGCTTTGCACAGGCACACAGAGAAGGCTTTCCTTTCCCAAGAGCATCTGCCTGCACTGGGCATCTGGGTAACCTGCAAGCCACGGCACCCACATTGCAGGGAGAAACTACCAGCACTCAATGAGCAGGCTGAATTCAGAAAGCACTGCAAAGCCTTGTCAAGTGGGCCTGAAACCCTGACCACCACCCAGAAACCCTGAGCCATCGGGGTAGGAGGACTGGGAGCACAAGTCAGAGTCCTCAGAAACAGGTTATTCACAAGTATCACACACATCTTCAAGCCAGGCAGCAGCAGGTAAACCACAGCAGGAGATGGGAAAGCAAAACAGAGAAGCACCAGAAACTCTAGCGGAAGGATAGAAAAACCACACCAAGAATGGAGAAGTAAGCTGTGGTCTCAAAGACGTACATGTGCTCACACACAGGCACAGTTTCTTGGATTGTTTATCAAGCTCAGGAAGGAAGAGGGATCAGTCTGCCAGAAAGATCAGAGATGCTGGGGTTGTCATATGATGCTCCCCCTAAGAAACAAAACCCACAGAGTGTGCATACACAGACAGAGAGGAAGCTACAAGGAAAGCCTTGAAAACAGCAGAGGAAACCCTAACCCCACCCCAGAGGTCCTACCTTTAACTAAACCCTCTCCCAGAGGCTAAAGAAAAGCAGAGCCAAACTTGCATTATTTCACACACTGCAGGGACCAGTTTTCTGTACTCCCCTGTCCCCTCCTGCCCTTTCAACACAGCAGTTGATTAAATCATTTCTCAGCCTGGCTATGTGAAGGATGGGGCTCTGCCCAGTCCCAAGTCCCTGCTAAGGGTGCTCAGCTGCATTTGGAAAAAGCACTTGCTATGCAAGTGTACAGACATGCCAAATAATGCTTCCTTGTTCCCAGGAGCTTTGACTCCAGCTTGTATAAAAATCAGTAGAGTCAATAAAGCTACTGGCTGTAGACTCAGCTAGAAATGAAAGAAGGTTTGGCCAGCAAAATGATTATATCCTGGCCTAGGCAAGAGAGTTTGCCTCCTACCCTGTCAGTAAAGCCCTGTGCAAACTCCTCATACAACCCTACTCCATTTACACCCACTGCAGAACAAGGGAAGAAAACCCTCAGTGGGTTGCTAAGAGGACATTGGGGCATGGCTGAGACTCTCAAGGCTGAAATGCAGGGACACCCAGGCAGGGGGGCCAGAGTGGGAATCACATCATAAGAGCCATACAGCATCAGATGCTCTCCTGCTCCGGTTTTCAGCCGCTCACACATGAAGCCCAGATGGTTTCCAGAGTGAGGGAGAAGGGTGTGCTGCTTACACAAGCAATGCCATATTTCAGTAAATATCATATGCCATCCAGACATTCTGGACTGGATCCAATTTCCGTTAGGCTTTGCTCAACTGGGGACCTGGCTCCTCCAGCAGACAGCAAACTCCATTCGTGCTAATGCATGTCTAAGGCAGATCTGTCTCGGGCAGACACACATTTTTACCAGATGATCCTTGTTACACCTGGCATGAAGAGAGGATTTCCAATGTTCCGTCAATCAACCTCTGCTCCCAAGCCCAGCTCAGACCAAAGTGAGTTAACTCTTCCTCACCAGCTCGGTGTAGGAATGTGCAGGCCATGGCAACCTCCTCCTCTCACTTGCCTCTCTGGGGATCCTCAGAGTCTTCTCAGGTTCCTTTCAGGTTCTCCACCTCAGAACCTGCACTACTAGGAAATACCCAGTCTATTTGTTTGACAACTATCACAAAAGGCACAATACATTGGCAGTGCCTGGAGATGAGGTGTGAAAGTCTCTTTGTAATGTCAGACAGAAAAGAATATCTTGAGTTCTTTCCTTATGTCCTTTTCAAATAATAATTACTAAACTTGTCTTTAAACTATTAAGGAAGAGCAGAAGTAGGAAGTATTTCAGCTACCCCCTCTTCAAGATGGTAAGTTTAAGGAAATGAGGAAGTTCTCCAGCATATGCATAGTCCCAGGCACAGACTTGTCCTTGATACAAAACTCCAAACACAATTTTAAAAGATAGTCTCCCTACTGCTTGCTGCAATAGGATGATACAGATCTCTGCACAACCTCTAGTAGCCTATCTGGCTTTGGGATCTTCTACTAGCCAAGGAAAATGAGGTCTACTTCAAGCAATTCTTGCAAGCACTCACCTTTTCAGGACACAATATTCCAAAGACATGCACTCCTCAACCTGCCAATGAGCAAATGTGACCGTGAAAGAACAGCAGTGGTGGGAATCAACAAAAAAAGGCACAAATCATTCCCCCAGAGAACCAACCTATATTTTCTCTGACCAGAACTTCAATGCCTACTTATTTTTCAGAAAACACAGCACATACTCCAGGCAGCTTTAAAAATCAACCTCCCTTGAAAAATCAAGCAGAATTCTTGAACAGCAGAACAGGCTTGGCAGAGGGACTCTAGATGTCTGGCTCACTGGCAACGATGACAAAAGCAGGGCTTCCTCCTACAGCCCATATGCACGAGACACTGTGGAATGGACAACACCTTTGTTGAAGCCAAACCAGAGACCCGACAGCTTTTCTGGCATTTCTTTTGGACACCAAAGCCAAAAAACGCACACACTCACGAACCAGGATGGCGTGGGTTTAATGGGAAAAACAGGGAGCGAGTTTTGTTCCACTCAGGCCCCGAGTTCAGTTGGGGTTTGGCAGCATGAACACACTGGTCACTGCACAGGAGCTGCAGTGGCTGCGCAGCCGCGTCCTCCCCGCACACAGCAAGGGCCAAAGCAGGAGGTGGGCACTGATACAGCCACAGCAAGTGGCACTGCTGAAGTTGTTCTTGCCCTCTTAAGGGGCAAGAGCCTCTCTAGCTCATTTCTTTGGTCTTCTGTGGCTTCCTAACCCATGGCTGAGAGCCTTTCCTCTTCCCAGGCCTCCCAGACCCTGTGTGCTGGATAATCTCTGCCTTCTCCCTGGTGTTGCATCCAAGCTCCCAAACAAAAGGAGACATGTCATTCCGAGTAAAGCCTCAAATAATTTTTTCTCTCTGGGAGCAAAGGATTTAATTTAAAAACCCTGAACCAGGTATCTAATATATAAAGCTGTTCTCACAGATCAGAGCTCCAGGCAGGTTAAGCTCAGCCCAGGAGCACAGGCATCTGTGAACCCTGGATTCAGCTGTTACACTACTGACAATACGAGACCATCCTTACAACAAAGAGGAACAAACTAAAAAAGACCTTTTATATCAGCCCAGCTGGTGACATATTCCTCAAAAGCTCTGACAAGTTGTAACTGTTTAAAAGCACACACATACACCAGCATGGTGCAGGACACCTCTCCAGTTATTTCCATGGCTTCCTTAGCACTCTGGAAGGTGGTGCTGGCCTTGTTCAGACACTTTGCTGAGTCCTCTTGCAAGCTCTGAGTGTCTGTGTGTGCATCCCACGACTACTCCTTCTGTGGGACTCATGCTGTAAATCTTGGTATTGCTACAGCAATTTCCCAGTCTAATCACATGCCTTGTTGCATTACCACAGCAGTGATAGCTGGTTGAACCACACACCACATCCTTGCAATTGTTTCTATTACTCACAATTGACTTATTTATTAAATTTCAGCTTGCCAAGCCTTGCCAGGAGATGAGCAAGAACCTTGTCACCCCTCCTTGCTGTTGATCAGAGTGGCAGAAGGCAGGTGAGTAGGTTGTGAGTCTAAGCTGTGAAACAGTCCCAGGAATGTTCTAAGTTCGTGCTTTCTCCAGTAGCCAAGCTCCCTTGCATCTACACACCAGGGTTTGAGTCCTGGGAAGCAAACTCTGGAATTGCAACAGAAATCAGAAGGGAAAGTAGATGCAAACGAGGACTGAATTAATTTGTGATTTTAGAGCAGACAAGTATTTCCACTGACTTGCTTGTAGCATGGCACCAGGCACAGTCCCCACACCAACCCTCACCTGCAGATCTATGTGAGAGCCATCCATAACAGCACAGTGAAGTGCCTCTAGATGCAAGGAACTCCTCTTGCGGGGGATTTCCTAGGCTTGGAACAAACAGCCTGATCGCTCCTGGCTGCTTTGGAGGCCCAACCCACCATCTTGTGCCTCACAAACACTCCTCTGACAAAAGACTTTGACTCCTTGCTTTCAAAGGGGAACAAACAGAAGGCAAGTTCAGACAAGGCTCATGGCTGCTTGCCCAGCCGGGCCTCAGCTAGTCCTTCATAGTAAATATTTGTTCTTAATTACACTGCCGTTTGCCCCAGGAGCTTGCCTGCAATCTGTAGGAGGGAGGGGGATTATGTTGTTGATAGGTAAATAATAGCTCTTTCATCCAGAGAACCCAGTGTATTTTCCAAAGATGAAAGCCTCCTGAATGTTTTCCCCATAGGTTAGGGTAAGGATTTTAAATCCTTGTCCCACTCAAGGACATGCCAAAAACTCCCACATTTGGTTCAGAGAGAGGGAGATTGGAGCTCCACTGCGACAGCTCCCCCTCCAGCCTTGCTGCAAGCCAGACTCAAGTGGGCCAGGCTCAGCACTGGCAGCGTGGGTTAGGCAGGACCTGGTCTGCCCTCGGAATGTGACAGGAGGACAGAGCCTGCTGCTGACTGGCAGCACCAAGCACATGCTGCTCTCCATGCTCTGTCATGCCTGCTCATCACACTGAAGCCAGGAGGAATGAACTCCATCCCTCCTGGTCCCCAGCTCCTGCTTCTGCCCAGCACACAGCCATGCTCCTTCATGGAGAACTTCCAAGGAAGGGCGAGGCACTGTCCAAGCACAGAGCAGCCATGTGAAGCAATCCCATGTGGGAAGCATCCAGTTCTCCCTCTCCACAAAAGCCGACAAGTGTGAGTTTTGATCATCCGGCACCCAGCTTCCAAAACATCAAAATAACAAATATTTATCAGCAAGACTAAGGGAAATGTAAGCCAGACAGCAGACCTCTGCTCTGTCTGAAGAGGAAGTGAGAAGTGACTTCCTCCCACCCACCATGAGAAAACCTCTCTGACCTCTGGGCAGCAAGGACTGCAAGCGTTCCCCCTCTCCCCAGGCCACAGAGCCAATGTCACTGCCAAAGCACCCAGTAGCTCAGAGTCAAGTTAGCTCCAGCCACACATTAGCCATTTTTTCCATAAGGAGGAAAGACAAACAAAAACAGCAACCAAAAAAAACCACCACAGGCAATGAAAACTGGTATCTAACCAGGCTACAGATCCCACATTCCTAATCCCTTCCCTGTTACCAAGCCCAGCACAGAGGGCTGAGGATAAATGCCTGAGAACACCAGAAATGAAAGGAGCCTTCAAAGGCTCCGAACTTTCAGGGGAGAGCCAGACACGCAGAAGTCTGACACTATAATATTTAAAAATCTAAGATAAACTGCACTCCTTTCCTCCCACATTCAGCCCATCATTCACAACAGGTTTTTTGCATGTCCCAGCCAGGCAGGAGCAGCCACAGGGCTGATATTGCTCTTCTCATGCTCAGGAAAGCAACACAAACCCTGCAGCACTACCTCTGCTCTCTTGCCCTCCCTGTCTTATTGCTTGCAAGCAGATTTGCTGGGCTTGGTTTTGTTCTTCCTTCTAAACATCATCCAAGCCTTTTATTTTTCTTTGCTCTAAACTCTGCTTAAAAGAAAAAAATATTGTCATTCTCTGCCCCCAGCTCTAAAGGCCTGACCTGAAATCTGTTGCCAGTATGCAATAAATATTTGTACAGTTCCTTTGTAACTTCATTCATCTCTCTCTATTGCAAAACTTGAATCATTTAGCATTTTTCCCTTCTTACCCCAGGACTTCAAGTTCCTAGACAGAAACATAATGAAGCCTCTGAAAATCCCCAGTTCAATATCCTCTGTTAACACTCCCACAGTGAGCTGGAGATTTTCAGCTTGACCCGTGTATGAAATCATCTGTGATGCGAGCAGCAGAAAAGAGAAAGATTTTGCATCCTCCCCTCTACAGGAATTCCCCCGTAGCTGGGGGACAGCCAGTCCCAGGCCTCACACCTGGATTTTTACACAAGCCTCAACACCATGAGAGTTCAGACAAATGGCTCATTGGATTATGCCCAGTAAAGGACAGCACTGGAGCTACAGGACCAGAAATGTAGCTGGTGTCAAGTCTTTCCTCTGGTATGTAGCTGTGTCCTACCCACCTGAATCTCTTTATTACATCCTCTAGATGTTTACTTTGCTTCCTGCCACTAAATTCGTCAGACAGGCTTCCTTGCTATTATGGTAGTTACAAGGTACATGGTGAGAGGCACATTTTATAGTATGCCTAAACAAGGAGTTAAACCTATAAATCTATGTAAGAAGCACATTACATTTAAAACAAGAAGTGAGCAAGGAGGAAAGTATTGAAAGGCTGCTTTCAAACAATACTTGTTTATCCCTGACTGAGACTGAACCTTTAATACAAGTCTGCCAACAAGCACTACATCACCTGCAGACCTCCACCTGTAAAAGGCACCTTAAAACCAGAAGCACCAGTAGGTCCCTGTTGCTTGCCCAGAGTCCCACTCCAAAGCCTTCCAAAAGCAGACCACCAGACTACAACCTTGTAAAAGATGGAAAACTTGTATTTGGGGTTAATACATCTTTTTCTTTTTGAAGGGGGAGTGGAGGCAACCAGGGAGCATAAACATGTTTACATGCCAAGGGTTGATACCTAAAGAAAAAGTGTTCTAACAAAACAAATTACTTTCAGTTTAATGGTATGGGGTTTTTTCCTTTCCTGATGCAGGACAAACTACCTGTGAATGCTAGCAGCAAGAAGGAAGGGTGTTTCTCCTAACTCTGATCTCCAACATATTTGCAGACTTCTGCCAGGGAAGCAGAGAACAGGGTTGAAGAGATTTCTCATCAAAACGTGTAAGCCTGAAAAGAACTATCAGGCAAGAGCAGTTACAAGTGACTTCTGGAATGAGCTCATCTTGAGACCAAAGTAACAAGCCCAGGCTCTTGATCCTTACAAATCCCTTGAAATAATGAGAGGAAGGATGCACATATATTTAAGTTAATTCATTCAGAGTCTAGGTGCACACCCCCTTACCTTCAGCCATACAGAGCATAAATATTCACCAGGGAATGGAGCAGGGCAGGGGAGACCAGAAGATACACTACACATCTTGTGAGTCACAGCAAGCCATAGCAGAGGATTCATTAACTGGATTCAGGTGATCCTATTAACTTTGCAATTGCTGCACATCAGGCTGCAGAGTAATTAGGGCTGCAATTCAGAAAGATTTACCAGAACATTTTTTATTAAAACACAGTGGTTGTTAATCAGCCTGACTAAAGCCTTCAGAGCTATTAGCCTGCTGCACAGAAGTCATAATTACTTCATCCACTGGGGAAGAAGGCATCAAAGAAATTGTCTGGGATCATCTGCAGGTTCAGAGGACCAAAGGAAAATGAAGGAATTTAATGGGACATCTCCCTTTGGCATCACCACAGGTTTTTGATCAAGTTTCCAAGTGAAGCACTTGAGAGGCCAGCAGAGAATGTAAGAACATCAAGCCTACACAGGAAGGATTTGCCATCGGAAGTATGCCAAGGCAACACCCAGATGCATTAGTTGACTCAGAGTTACTGCATAAGTCCTAATTGCTGCCTGAAAGTTTAGTGGTCCACCTGAATTACACGATCTCTATCTGCTGAGGATGTTTGGCCACCCTGCAGCATCCCACAGAAGCAGGGCCCGTATTTCCTCTTCCGGAGGCAGAGCATTGTTCAGTGCAGACAGACTCAGCCACTCCAGAGAGGGCTAAAGGGTATCTCCTACCAGTAGTAGTAGCACCAGCAGCTCCTGGTTTTCCCAGCTGGCCATGAAACATCAGGATACATTCCAGCTCCAGTCCCCAACCTCACTTCCACCAGGTTTGATTCATGTGACAGAGAACTGGGCTCAAGTCTGGCCACAGGACTAAGAAAGAACAAGGCTTCTGGGCATCTGCTGCCTTGTCCTGCTCTGTTTCACAGACACCACACACACAGCCCTGCATGAGAGCAGGAGGGCAGAGACACCAACACAGGTGAGAGAAGAAATTATTCCCCTCTCCACTCTCTCAGACCAGACTTGGTGGGTGTAGCACAGGGGCTCAGTGAGCCAGGCTGACCCTTCTCTGCCAGCAGCACTGCCCATCCCCTTTCCTAGTCCCTTTGCTCAGAGGTTTACTACCAGTATACAGAACATCCTTTCCCAGTTTCATGGCCACCACAGCAGCTGGCAGGCACACTCCTGCCAGGAGGGACCTGCCTGGGCTCCACTGCGCTGCTGAGAGCCCATGAGACCACACTATGATAGTTCCCCTGCAGGAACCCTGCCAGACCCTCCAAAACCAACACCCTCACCCACATTAAGCAATACAGTTTATCAACAGTCCAAAGGGAAGCTCAGAAAGGAGCACATGATTAAAAAGCAAGCGGAAATACGCATGCACACACAGGCTGCGAGGATGCAGAAATAACACTGGGGCAATAACAAGTAGTCAGCTCTCACCACAGGCTCTGGAAGGGGGGAGATCTGCTTGTAAACCAGGCACCTTCAGAAGAGATACTTTGACTTTTATGCTCTGCAGAGCCAAGAGTCGGATGGATTCTGTTTTGCCCAAGGTTTCTAAATAAGTGCCCTGGTGCCCAGCCTGGGCTTGTGCCAGTGGGAATAGCCCAGTGGACCTCTGACAGGGTCTCCCTCAGAAATGTCCTGCTCAGGCACACAGCACAGAAAGCAAAAAGGAGTTTCTAACCTGTGCAGGGTTTACTTCTGAAGATGACTATTCCATTTTAATAAGTAAGCTAAATTAACATGTTAAATACCTTACTATTCCAAGGGGAGAAGGTAGGGGAGGTTTTGCCAGCTTCCCCTCCTTGAGCACTTCAAACACTTCAGCACATCCGCCCTACCGGGAAGCCTGTACAGTGTCCAAACCTGGGGCAGGCTTTGCATCATTAGCCGTGTACAACACCTAGCACAGCACTAATGATGTAATGCAAACAATTAAACATAAAATCATGGTTGGCAGTTGATAGAAGGAGGGAGTTGGTTGGAACAGCTCATAGTGACAGTTTGTTCTGCCTTTGCCCTAATTCAAGTTGCAGAGATGAAAAGTGCTGTCCCGCCTGGCAGGGTCCCAGTGCAGCAGAGACCAGGACCTCTCTTAGAAATTCCAGACTAAAGAAACTCCTTGTTAACCATCTGACCAGTTGCAGAGGGGATAACTGCCTGGCTCTGAACTGCTGGCATCCTGCCAGAAGGGGTTTAAAAATAAATAAATAAGACACTCCAAGGACTTCCAAAACTTTCCCAAGTAAAGCAATAATAATAAAAATAGGTCTGATCTTCATAAACCACCAATACTGATCTTAACTGAACATTTTGTTCCTTTGCAGCTGAACACTAGAGCTAGGTGTACAACTTGGAGCCAAATGCTCATCAAATAATTGAGGTCCTTTGTCATTTAACAAGTAAGCCATGAACACACTTCAGTTTTGATGACTTTACTCATTATGTTCAATTACTCAGTTTATCTAAACATATTTCAGCTAATAGATTATTCACCAGTTTTTGGTTGCCCAAATCACATGGTGACTTCCCAACATAAGATCACATAAATTACATATTAAATTTGTATTCCAAGTGGAGACAGCCCTAAGGGACCTGCTTTTCTAGACACTGTTTATGGGCTACCTAACCACTGCTTTGGGAGAACTTTTCATAGTCACTTTTTAAAATCTAGGCCAGAACTCTGTTTTATGTTAAAACTGAAAGTCATGCAAAGGTTTCCAAATTACAAACTCATTCCAGTGGCATTGCTGAGAATAAACTATTAACATTCCCATGAAGCTCTTAAATTTAAAGTGCTGCATATGCAGCCGGAAGCCCTCTGAGCTTTTTTCCTTTGAATCCTCCTGAGTTGTTTTTTTCCCTGAAGGCTTCATTGAGATTTACTGGACATAAATAAAAAAGTTAAACATTTCCTTTTCTGGTACATCACACCAATTGATACTTGACTCACAGACCTTCCAGGCCTAGAAGGTTTTGCATTCTTAAGGGACTATGGCTCCAAAATGAAGCTTTTTTTGGTATGTTTTCCTGTTTACACTTCCATTGTGTTGCAGTTGTAGTTTGCTTTTTGTTTCCATGCACAGCAAGAAGCAGTTTTAATTAACAAATTACAGATTCCTGTAAATTTGCTCTATTTGGGGAAGGTAAACAAGAGGTCTATGGGGCAGAGGAAGAACAAAAAAATACAGAATAAGGGTTGTAAAGATGAAAAGCAACCAGACTAAGCAGCTTCTTAAAAAGCCCTTGCACAGAAGACACCTGTCTTCCAACAGGCACAGGAGAAGCAGTGATGTGAAACAGCCAAAAGGGATACACTGAGACCCAACAGCAACTCAAGGGCTTTGAAAAGCCATCGGCCTTTATCAGGAAGGCACGGCAACAGCAGAACCACCCATTCCTCTCCATCCGTTTCTGCAGGAAACATGATAAAAACCTGCCCCAAAATATAAATAAGGAGTCAGGACCTGCCAGCTTGTTATTTTCTGTGACAGCCGTGCCACAGGGGTGCTGCCCAGGACCACGTTCCTGCTGACTGAGGCACTAGAGACAGTGAAGGGCAAAGATGGTGCCCACCCTAAACTGGCTCTCACTGCTTATTCTGGAGCCACACACCTGAATTCTTGTTTAGAGCCAGGAAGGAGGAAGAGAGACAGACTGGAGGCAGGCTGTGCTCTCCATTCAAAGCTTTGCTCAGAAGCATCTGAGTGCAGGCAATTAAAAGTGGCTCTCTGCTCTTTAGTGTTGTTTGTTGCTTTGTATTCTTGTCTGTGGTCACTGGAAATGGAGCACACAGCAAAACTCCCCACATTTTCCACTCTGCTCTTCCAAACACAGCAGTTCACCCAAGTCTCAACAATGGGTGCTCCCCCAGGAAAGGCCTCCACTTTCAGGAAACCAATTACTTCCACCAAAGCTGCCTTGGTAGCAAGTTTAATGAATGAAGAATGCCCTAAGGAGAAAGGAGACAAGTGAGAGTTTGGCAGAGAGCATCCACCCCGCCCTGCTCCCTGAACACCAGTCCCTCCCAGTGCTGTGAAGGGCATCACCAGGGCTGCCCCAGAGCTCGACCTGGAAGCCAGCCTGTCCTGAAAGGCCACCCCAAGATCCTCCTGTGTGCTCCCCACCTCCTCCTGGCCAAGCCTTCTCTTCTTCAGGGCTTCCCACATGGCAGGATGCTGCTCTCTGCATTTCTCCAGGGAACACCTTCCCAGGTGAGGATGTCTATAGGTCAGGCTTCCAACAGTTGGCTGTTCTGGCCTGACACCTTACACCTGTGCTCAGAGCAGGCCTTGGAGAAGAAGGCTGGGCCATGAGGTTGTGGTGAAAACTGGGTTGTTAAAAGCTCAGGGCTCTATCTTTCTGCTGGTGGCTTGGTGCAGGGTCTGTTCACAGACAGTGCAGGACATCCCTTTCCATCCATCCCCTGCCTGGCTGAGCACCCTGTGGCCGGTGTGTTCATTCCACAGCCAGCAGCACAGGGACTCCCTGCAGCAGACCAGATCCCAACAGCACACACGAAACAAGAGTTCTTGAATCTTCTTTCAGCAGCAAGCCTAAACTCCCACTCCAGTTCTTCCACCTTCCCAAACTCCAGTGCCACAGCAATGACTCAGGGCTCTGCAGGAATGCTGATCCCTTCATCCTCACAGCTCTTCACTGCAGGGTGTCTGTCATCTCTAAGGGGGAAAATACCACACAGCAGCACCTGGCCACCAAAGCACCAACCCCCACACTGCAGAAGAACTCAGGGAGAAAAGCAACAGACAAGGATGGGCTTTGAGCTGTGAGGAGGGGAGCACCCAACGAGGATCCACAGCAAAATGCAGTGAACTCAGTGACCAGGCAGCAGTGACCGTGGAGAGCCACAGTCGATGTTTCCAGACCTGACTGGCAACCAGGCAGGATTAAAGCACCACTTAGAAAATTACAAGGTTAATAGATGTACAAGCACGTTACCAGGTGTCGTGACTTGCTGGAAGCACAGCCCAGAAGACAGCAGAAGCAATTATACTCTGTTCACTATCCAGCTGCATCAACCACCCGTAGGCACTACTTAGCAACCCTTTATGAAAGGAAACTTAACACAAAGGGGATCTGCTGTGCCCACACCACTGTATATGTCCTCTGAGCCAGCTCTGCCCCCTGATAGGGTTTATTTTAAATAGAGCCCAAAAAAGAAAACAAACCACCCATCAGAGTCAAACTGTGCACTGCCTGTAATGAAGTAGAGCCCTTAGATGACATAACCTGCTATGGTAAAGAGAAAACACCAGAGCCAGCCATCTAGGGAAGGAATGGAAGTCCACATGGCAGAACATGTTTGTTCTGATGACTTTTAAGTAGAAAAAATTATTCCAGGATGGCCAGAAACAATATGAAGTGGGAAATTAAGATACAGATGGCATACAAATGGTTGAAAAGCGTTGTCCTAACTCATACAGGAAGCCTGGGCCAGGGAACTGCTGTATCACTTGTCTTAGGCCAAGCCTTGCGAGATCTCCTGTCCAAGCTGGACTACCTAAAAGGGACTGGAAGCTTCTAGGAAGCAGCAAGGGTTTGTACATCACTGTAGCTTCACAAACTTGGTCCAAGGCAAGGCCTGTAAAGCTTCTGAAGGAACAAGCAGTGATCAGCCCAGAGCTGGGCAACAAACGAAACACCACCAGCAGCACCTCACAGCTGTGAGCAGGACACAGATAGTGAAAAGCCAAACGAGTCCCAGCCCGCAAGGGCATGACGGCATTTTTCAGGAACTTGCAACACCGCCTTCAGGGTGGGGATGAGCAACCAGTGTCTACACCTTGTTGCACTGTAGTCATTCATATTGCTGTGGGATGGTGCTGGAAGACCTGCTGTCCATGGATCTGCAGTCAGGGACCCTCACACCCCCCGTAAAGGCAATTCACTCCTCACAAACATGCACCCGCTCCCACCCTGCTCGCAAACAAAACACACAGAGGCATCACAGTGTGGTGATGTGGACAGGACAGGCAGCAGGCAGCTCTTCAGTTTAACAGGTTGTCTAAAAAGGTTCAGAAAAGCAACTGTCTGTAGAGAACTCCCCACCACAAACAGCTTCAGCACACTCCACCCAGCCCACATGAAAGGTGAGCGTGAGGGACAGACCAAGCCTCTGACTGGTCCGAGCTCCAGCTATGGGTCTAGGGAGGGGAAAGAAACACCCCACCCCTATAACCCACTTACACTGGAAGAAAAGATCTGTGGGTTTCTGCATTTTTAGCAATGCCATGCAACTTTAAATACCCGATGGATATATTAGCATGTCTGCTGTGGGAAAAAAATCACACAGCTCTTTTCTGCTCCTTATTTAGTGTTTTACTCAAATAAAAACTGGGAAATTAAACACTTCATCCATGCACTGCAGCTTGAGTCAGTACACAAATTACAAAAAATTACTTTTAAAAATGCTTTTCCCTTTTTTTTTTTCCCCTCAGGTTACTCCTCCTCTGGTGACACTAAGCAGAATATGTCTCTTCCCCTCTGCTGAAGCTGACATCAAACAGCAACTTCACCACATCCTAAGTTACAATTCAGGCTACTCCTGGCAAAAGATGATCCTTTCCTACCTAAATGCTAAAGCTCTCCTGGCACTTCTCTTCCTATTGTCTGTATCCAGCCCTGTATTTATAAGATTAGCCTCAAATTAGGACAGTTTCCTCATTCTTTCTTCACTCTTACTACAGCCTAGCTCCTGGGAACCTGATCCTATCTTCCACAGAGGTTACTCCCTGTTGATAGGAAATATCTAGTGTATGTGGGCAGGAAGCGCCAAGGGAGGATAATGAGGATTAAGAGAGAGTCCTTGTTAGGACTTATCAGCACAGCAGATCAGGAGACTCAGTGGGCCATTTGATCAACAGGAACATTAGGAACTGTCTCACACTCCCACACAGTGTCTCGCCCCACTGTGGTGTGGGTTAAAGTAGCACACGAGGGCTTTGAGGGCAGGATGAGTCGGCCTGACCCATCCAGCTCCTTCCACATCATCTAGTTCTCCCTAACCAGCAGCACAGCACTTAAGAAGTGATAGGAGAGGACAGGTCAAAGAAAGCAAATAATTTTGGAGTTGGTTTCCTGCCCAAACTTTCCTCAGAGGAGACAAGAGGCAGGTTTGTTGACCCAGGCAATGGCTTTCCATCACTTAAGGATTCTGTTCATTTCAGAGTGACTGGTGCTGGTGAAGAACAAGATGTTTCTGTTGGTACAAAGACCTTCTCGTTGCTTGGGCTGTCTGTTTGCAATGTCCATTTGATGTCGGATGTACAACAGCCTCAGGAGTCTTCTCCTCCAGCCATGCACTTCAGCAGCTCTCTTTACTGAGAAAACACAGTATCTCTAACATCCACAAAAGCTCTACACACACACACACAATCCCAGTGTGCCACACAGCTTATTCCAGGACAGCATTTTTTTTTGAAAAGCAGAAGAATCACAGCCACTAACTGTTGTTGGATCAAGCCTCATCATGGCCTGTTGTCATATTTTCTATGGTACTTGACAGCAGCACCTAGGGAAGAGTGTAAGAACGGACCATATAGCTATATTACATTACTGATGCTTTTATTTAAAAGCACTCCATGGATTTTCCTTGCTTTAGTTACTCTAATGCCACCCAAGGCCACAAACACTTTTGTTCACCATGGATCCATACAATGCATTTATCCACTTTGTTCTCTGCTCTTTTTTTAGAGGCTGACTGTTTGGGGGCTTTTAACCACACTTAGAATCAAGCCTTGCTTCCATAGCACAGTTCATTGCACTTTTGAGATCTCTCTCCCTTATGACATCATCCCATTTTGAGCTGGATTGCTTTGCTTTTCTGGACATTGTATGCTACAACCCCACCACTCCACATTGCAAGGACTTCCTACAGCTATTCACTGCAGCTTTTGTTTTTTTGCTACTCTGAATAGTCAGCAGCAAAGTTCTTTGTGTGCCACTTACTCTTCTTTTTCATTAACAGATACATTCAACAGCTTTGGCTTTTGACAGGCCCTTGTTGCACCTGATTGATGCCAATCCTCCATTGGGAGAGCTGGCTCCTCACCTCTCTGGCTTTGTTTCTCATCTTTTGGCTCGTTATATACTCATTAGAGACTTCCAATGAGATATCCCAAAACCCTGAGAGCACAACAGGACCTCTGGCTGTCCAGGGTGCAGCCACCCACTAAGGATCTTGAAAAAGACCTATTTTCCCATCTGCCCTCTCAGCCCAACTCCCCATCTTCCCGGCTTCAATAACTTTCCCCAGGAAGGCTCCCAGTTGTGTCAGTGGGGAAAGGAGAACAGCTGCAGCCCAGGCATGGCACAGTCCTTAACACCAGGACCCACACAAGGCAATGGAGCAGCCGGGCACAGGGGCTGAGCTCCTCTGGCTGAGCATCCTTTGAGTGAAGGATGAGTGATGCTGAGCTCAGCCTAAGTCAGACCACTGCAAGAAATTTCTGGAGTTCAGTTTCTTTTTCCTGAGGGGAGCTGGAACTGGTCCCCACAGAAACACCACCAAGACTACTCCCTGCAGTGCTCTGGAGCAGCCACAGAGAGAAATGTCATTACTCAGCAACCCAACTTGCTCCCAAAGCCTTGAAAACATCCAGAGAGAAAAAAACATGTGGCTCTTTCTATGATCCCTTTCACTGGGTACTATTCCTCAATCCCATGGAGATGAACAGAGTGCAGACTTTTCCTCCTAATGACAATCTCCCATCCTGCTACCCATCCCCAGCCCCTCCCCTGATTGTCCCTGTGGATTTCAGTCTTCAATTCCCAGCCACACCATGCTTTTGCACAAGGCCCCTTCAGCCTCCTCCACCCCAGAGCTCCCTGGGTTTCAGCACCCAGAGAACAAGCCTCAGGAAAAGCACCTTCCTCTTCTTTCACAGGGAGAGGCCGATTGCTGCAGATAATGGCATTAAGTGAACAAGTCGGACACTGAGCAGCAAGATTAGTTCCCACAAAGACTGGGTAGTAATGAGAGTGGTTAAAGACAGGTAATGAGTGGGTGGCACCTGTCAGCTTCATAATGTAGATTATAATTTGTTTATTACTCTTGCTGCTGCTTTCGCTTCTGTTGGAATGCAATTAATTAATGGCACTGGTGAGTCCTGCCGAGTATCTGTCATCCTGACCTGCAAACAGCCCTGGGCTGCCACTGCACATGCAGGAGCACTGGACATGGGGTGGCATCACATGGACAGGAGGAAAGATCCCACAGCTCAGGGAGCAAAGTTAGGAATTCATAAACAAACCCAAATGCATCTCCACAAGGAACAGGCTCACAGGAATTGTGGAGTTTCAAAGAACTAACCATCATCCACAGTTTTGTTGACTGGAAACTGTATCTCAAGGAAAGCATGGATTCTGTATCAGGAGTGCACACTGGCAAAATACAGCTTCAAACACGACTGACTTTGTTTTATTAAACATACCAACCTTTGTAACCCTTGCTTCATGCACACACACTTCATGCACTTCTCTCCACTTTTACCAGATTTAAAACTAGGCTGGGAATTTCTCTAAAATGCCAGAAGCGGCTGGCAATGCAGAAAAGCAACAACCTGGCTGTTCTGGGCTTTTTCAGATACAGGTTTTTTGCAGGTTAGGCCTTTATTTGGACCCCCATCAGCATCAGACCTCTCAACACCATGTGCCTTCACCGTGTCCTGCTGCAGGACCCACAGGATGGAGGCAGACAGGGTGAACAGAGAACCTCAGCTTCACTAACTTCCAATGACAACTCTCCCCTCCCTTCCCCAAACCACTGAAGTCCTTCCCTTTGCAAAGAAAAACACACTGCAGGGACATAAACAAAAGCCAGCAGTGAACTTCAGCGCTGAACTGCACTATCAGTGCATGTTTGGGCACAAGCTAGTGCCCACTGAAGTCAGCAGAAGTTTGGAAAGACAAAACACCTCCCACACAAAGGAGAGACAGAGGAAGCAGTCAGAGCTGCCAGGCAGATAAGCTGCCTGTCAGAACAGGCTTGGACTGTCCTAGCAGGAAGATGTTGTCCAATGAGAGGGAAAGCTATTTGGGGAATGAATGAATAGTGAAGCTTCTTGTTAAAAAAAAACCCAACAAAAACAACAACAACAAAAAGCCCAAACAAAAACCCAAACAAAAAAAAACCCACAAGACTTTCCCAAACATTTCTCACTCTCAGCTTTCTGCCAACGGGATGCAAGGCCAAGACATGCAGGAGCCTGCCTGAACCTCTAGCCCAGGATCACTCAAAGACAACAGCTGGAATGGGGGCAGAGGGAAGGTGAAGAATGGCAGAGAGGACACAGAGTTGGATGTGACAGCAGAGCTGATCCTCATTCTGTCAGAGGAGAGGGCAACTCTCTGCAGGCTCAGGACCCTGAAACCTCTCAAACTCACATCCAGCATCCTGCTTTGCACAGCTCTGAGAGGATCCTGCCTGGACCACTGCCTGCTCCAGGCAGCAGGAAATCAGCCACCCAGGGAGAGGAAATGGAAAATTTAGAGTAAGACCCAAACAAACTGCATCACTGGAGCAGAGCTGTAAATCTTTCACCAGGTACTGAGCACTCCACTGCCAGGATAAATGCATGGGAAAATGATGGGTTTGATTCAGAGCCACACTGGCAAAAGGAAGAAGAGTGCTTATCCCTCTAACTGCACCCCCTCATACATAATTCAATTCAAAATCTCCCATACATAAAAATGCTATGCTTTTAGGATGCAATCAAACCTCAGAGTTCATCTTCTCCTGGCACAGGACTTTCACTAATGCCATGTCAGTGACCAGGGTCTCACCAACGCACCAGCCTGCTCCCTCCCATTTTTTGCAGGGCTTATCACAACAATTCACCTCTCAGAAGAAAACAAGGCAAAACCACAAGTCAAACTGGAGCAGTCCTTTAGAAGAAAAGGAAAGAAAAGAGGAGAAAAAGAAAACACAGACCAGAAACAAAGAGTAAACTTCATAAAAGCAAAACCCCAAATCATGAAGAGTCTGCCCTTGAGGCAGTGATGGGAGATGAGAAGAGCAGAGCCCCTGATTGCAGAGACTTTCAAAATAAAGCAGTGAAAAACTCAGCAAATAGCTTTACATAAGCCAGATGTTTCTCCAGGGAAAGAAAGTAGGAAAATAAATAAATCTGTCTGGATTCCCCTTTCTCCCCACATGTGGGTCCCTCACCAGATACTTTTTAAGGCCCTACATGCTCTTGGATCACTTGTACCACTGAGTAGCACTGAAGTGACACACATATTCCCTCCAAATCTCCCCACAGCACAGCTGGTCTCCATTTCCAACACGTCCCAATGTCTCTGAGAGGAATCCAGGGCTCCTTGCTCCTACAGAAGGACCACAGTTTCACAGGAGCCACTGCCAGGAGAGATCACCTCAGCACTCAGTTATCTGAAGAAACAGAAGGTAGTGGAGAAAACAGGAAGAGCAAATAAGGACAATGCAGAACAAGAGCAATTTCAGCTATGAGCACAATCGGAAGGGAGAAGAAAGGCTGGAAAGGCACTGCTGGTCTTGCTTCACACCAGGCAGAGGAGGGTCCACGGTGCCCCAGCACCAAGGGGTCCACACAGCCCATGGAGGCTGAGACCCAGCAGTCCAGGGCCATCCAGCCAGCCTGGGTGGCTGCTCCTGCTGCAGGACTCATCCCCAACCTGTAATTAAACCCCAGCCCTTGACAGAGCCACCAAAGTTGAACCGCAGCTTCCGCCCCGACCCAGCTCCCACCCTAACCCAGGATGGCTCGGTGGAGCAAGGGCAGCAGGGAGGTGTCAGGGAGGAGCCTGGAGGCTCCAGAAATTTACAGACCCTTCACAGGCAGCTCCCAGCCTCTGAGTGCAGGTGTCACCTCCATCGCAGGCTGAGGGGTTCAGCTGGCTTGGAGCCTTCCTCACCGGGCTCTTCATCATCCGCCGGACCCAGACATCATGATGGCCATGAGCCTTTCAGGCCTTCCCAGCAGCCAGGGTCCCCTCAGGTGGCACCCAAGGTGTCACAGCAGCTTGTGGCCAGGCAGGACCCCCCATGGCTGCCACTGCCCACACTGGGGACAGCTGTCCTGAAGCTGGACACCGATCACTTCCCCCCTCACACTTTCCCACTAATTTGTGGTGCTTCCCCCACAGAGGCCACACAAGCGGCTGCTGATCCTCAAGCGTGGCCCCAGAGAACAGCCACATTTGGTGCTGGGACACGTGTGGCAGCCTGGAGCCCAGACCTGCTGGTGACACAGCAAGAGGCCAGAGGACAAAGCCAGCAGGAAGGGGAACTGTGCAGTTTGAACAGGACAGGGAGGCTGGATGGGACTCCCAGGAGCTGCTCCCCCTGATGAACATTCCCTCACCCATCCTCTCATCCCAAATTATACTTAGCCAGCCCAGCACTCCACAATGACGAGACAGATTTGAGGAAGCATGGGAGCAAATAGCACAAAATCCAGAAGAAAGCCTGTTTTCACACACATTCCAAGCAGCCCAGAGCACGACTATCACAGCATGTGCCAGTAAATACAGGGATGTGTTTATTAGCTGAACTATTTGCGTGCCTTCACAACACTCCAAATAGCTCAATTTCCTCACATAAAGGATAAAACAAGAATATAACAGCCCACAAATAACCTGGTTACCTTGGAAATGTGAGCACCCAAACTCAGATGGCAGCAGGAAGAGTCTGCTTTTCCATGTGCGTCTCTGGGTGACGCAACAGCAGGCAAGTTGAGAGCTGCAAAGGTTGACTTGCATCATGCTCAGGATGTGTTTGATGCCACACCAAGGGAAGGGCAGACACAAGCAAGGAAAAAAAGTAACCACAAAGCCCCTTCTCTGCTCATAAGTGTCCTTTCTTGGGCTTCCCAGTGGGGAATTGCAGGTTAACTATGTGCTCAGAGCTTTGTGCTTTTACCATCACTTGGCATGGAAGGAAAAACTTTTTGAAAGAACCTGGGACCTGTGGTCCCTCTAACTGTTCAAATAAGTTAAGATAAAGTCATCCACTGGGAAAACCAAAAAGATAAACTCATATTCCCACTCATATCACCTGAGGGCGTGTGGCATCTCATTGAAAACCCAGGGACAGTAGCTCTTTGTGCCCGGGCAGGAGGTTACCAGGTTTTGTAGAGCAGAACACCACAGAGCATCTTTCAAGCAGCTCGCCTGGAATCAATGGGTTAACTGAGGAGCTTCTCCCTGCTGCGTGTGGGAAGCTGTATCTCCCTGCCAAATTCCACTGCACTGCACATAACCAGCTTTCTCACTCAGCCTGCGCTCCTACGCTCAGCTAGTGCTCGTGCCTGCCTCTGCAAGGGAGTGTAGACAGACCCCACGCTCTCTTTTCCCTCTGTAACTATTTCTCCAGCATTGCCCCTCGCCTGAAGTCAGTTCTCTTCTCCTCACTGAATTACAGGACATCAGGTCTCCAAGGAAACCCCTCTGTACCAAGAAGAACGGTGCAAGACATTTGTAAAACACTGATGGCTGAAGACCAGCCAGGCTGGCTGCTCCTTGCTGTTGAGGCCAGGAAGCTTGGAAAAGGCTCCTCTGGGTCCTGGAGGAAAGAGGACTTGCAGGTGCAGGATGATTTTCAGACAGCCAGATCATCTCCTTCCTTTAGCAAGAGGGCTTTTGAGTGCCACAGTGCTGGGACACTCACAGTATGCCCCAGAATCAGGTGCCTGAGGGAGCAGATCAGGGATCAGGTCCCCAAGGAGCAGCCTGGCAGCTTCCTGCACATGAGTTCTTCCTCCAAGGCCATGGCAAACAGCAGCTGTGCTGCTCCAGACAGCCACAACTCAGCTACCACACAAATGTGCTTACAATGCTAACTGCTAATGTCCTGCTCCACACCTTAGCCGAAAATCCTAAGAGGAAATCAGACAGAAGGAAATACAGCCATACACCTGACAAGCTGTTCTGCACTCCTTCAGCGCACAGCCAGCCTCCAGCATGGTTTCCTATCTTCCTCAAGAGCTCTTCTACCATGTAATTACAGAGGAAAACCTAAAGGTCTTCTTTCCCCTGCATACCAGGTAGATTTTTGTTTGTTTAGCCACAAACAGGCCCCTAAATCAATATATAGATTCCCATCATGGAGTCCAGGAGTAAACAAACTCATGCACACACACACACATTCCCTTGGCTCCTGCTTCAGCCTCTACCTCCCCTCTGCACCTACCAGCCTGAGCTGCTTCTGGAATACAATTACCTGTCTTTGGTGCTCAGGCCCTAAGATTAGAACAAGATGACACACTCACTCTGAGGAACTGAACAATTCAATAGTCATTTAATTTCTTACCATTCAGGCTGGAACAAGGAATGCTGGGGGGAACCCCACTCCTGCTCCAGCTACAAGCAGAGTCGTGGGGAGCCACAGCTCCCTTAGCTGGGCTGCACTCAGACATTCAGAGCCACATTTCACCCTAAAGCATCCTCATCAGCCCCTCCAGGTTTGCCACAAACTGTCTGGGGAGCAGAGAGAGACACAGCACAGCCCATGTGCACCACACACCGCATCCCCTTCCCCAGGGATGCAGGAGGGGCTCCTGCTCTCCAGGAGCCCCAGGAAAAGCCATCAGGTGGCTGCCCACAAGCCCACGACTTTTTGCTTTCCTACCAAAAGTCTGCTAACACAACAGTTGTGGGCAAGGCCTTTGTAGGCCGCGCTTAAACAGCGAACAAAAGTGTCTTTAGTTTATCTATTTATTTTTGGCACAGAGGAATGGCTGGGGTCAAAGCCAGTCCCATTCTCAAGCCGTTCTTTGTTCTGGGGTTTATCCAATACCCCCTATCCCTCTCCTCGCCCTCCCACCTCCCCCTCTCCGTTTTACCACAGCTCTTAAAAATTAAGCTGCGCATGAAACCAAACACCACACTTGAGCACTGCCCAGCAAATGCTCTCCATGGTCACAGAAGGATCCTAATCGACCATAAAAAAACGGATAAGAGCAGCGTGCCCTTATATGGGCAGAGGCTAGACAAGCATCTGACACAAACATCATTTTTAAAGAAAAAATAATATTTATTTGCAATATAAACAAAGTCCCAATATTGGATCGGTATATATAGGGTCACTAATTTTCCTTCATAACTCAGAAAGCAGAACCATTCCTCACTAACAAGCTCTCATTTGTACTAATCAAAAGATGCATCTTATTTTTTTCCTTTAAAGAAGAAAGACCACTAACAGCACAGGAAGCCTTTACAAACCAGCTTAGCTGTAATGCAATACAGATGCACTGTCAAAAAATCCCTGAAAAAATAAATTCCTCCATGAGGTAAGATGCAATTAGGATATTCTCAATTTTCTCACTCACAATCGTACGCCCATTCTCCCTTCCAATGACCCGGGATCCCAACATTGTGGCAAACAAAACCCAACAAACAAACAAAAAACAACCAGAAAACAAGAAACAGAAGCTCATTCCAACATTCTGGTAACATCTTTAACAAAAAGAACGGTTTCAGGATGTGACAGCGTCAAACATTCCTCCAGATGGAGATTTTTTTTTTTACTTATTTTTTCTTTTTCTTGAAAAAAGTACAAAAAACTGGATATTTAGAAAAAAATCCGTGGCTTTTTTTTTGTTGTTGTTTCAGTTACATGAGAGTTAAAGTGGACAGGGAGGGGGGAGAAAGGAGGGACTACATTGCAGCCAATAAAGAAATCTCCAAATCCGTTCTGCCCTCCTCCCAGGAATTATTACCACTTCCTCCCCTCCCAGCTTGGTAAAAGGAGTTTGCCAAACACTAGCCAGAAATACATAAAGTCTTCTCAGAATAGAAGGCACGGCATAAAGTTATTCGAAAGAGGAAGAAAAAAAATCAGAACCTCTGTTGAAAGCTCCAATCATCTCAGAATTTGCCAGTTAATATATATATTCATATATATATATATA
>VZRZ01006679.1:424922-450299 GCA_013398175.1 Climacteris rufus | reverse complement strand
GGGAAGCGCCGCGGGACCGCGCTGCCCTCAGGCCCGGCCCGGCCCGGCCCGGCCCATCCCATCCCAGTCCGTCCCGCCCCCCCGCGCTGCCCCCGGGCCCGCTGCACCTCGGGCTCGCGGTTCCTGAAAGGTCAGGGAGCCAAGTGACCCGCTCCACGGGCCGGCGGGTGTGCAGGCCCGCGTGGGTGCTGAGTGGGTCGTGCCCAGCCCTGCTCGGTCTTTTACAGAAACTCACAGTTCAAAAATAAAATCGACTGGGACTCATTAAGCCTCCGCATTCCCTTTCGTTCTCAGAATGAGCTTCAAAATAGATTGTTTTATCCATGCATCCTTGTTTATTTTTAGAGTATCTTCCCTGTTGGTACCCACTACTATAAATACAAACCTTTTGTGCTGTAACACAGAAATTTCCAAGACAGGAATGTAACTGGAGGCATCCTTTGGTTTCCTTCCATCTTTTACATTCCTTTTCATGTGAATCAGTCCTCTGGTACCAGAAGTTTTCCGTGCCTCACACAAACTGTTCCTGTTACAAAATAGATTTGATCTTTCTCTTTTTAATGAGCAGGTTGACATTAAAAACGTGGTTCAGTATGAGCCACTTCTACTGCAGTCTATTTTCACCATGCAGACAGTCAAACACTGGTGGATTGCTCAGAGAGGTTGTGCAACCTCCATCCTTGCTGCTTCTCGAGATGCAGCTTGACGCATCCCCAAGTAACCTGGGCTGACCTCAGGGCTGACCCAGCTTTCAGCCAGAGCTTTGACTGGAGCCCTCCTGTGGTCCCTTCTCGCCTGGGTTACTTTGCTCTCCAAAATCCCGGGAGCCTGAGTGGGAGGGGGAACCATTCCTTCTCCCCAGTCTGGGACAGATGAGCCATTCCTTTTTTTTTTTTTCTCCCTAACTTCTCATCTCTTTAGCCTCTTACTATAAACTTTGTCAGCAAACACTGTTTGAAGGCAGGGTCTGTTTCACCAGCAGATTCCCAGGCTCGGTGACCTGGCCAGGTCTCATCAGGTTTTTTTCCCAGCTGGCTGAATTTCAAGAACTGGGCTGTACCTTGTGTAACAGGAAAGATATTGCTCTTAAAACACTCCCCCACACGCAAACAAACACGTGCACACACAGAGTCTTAGTTGTAATGCTGTTGGAAACGGTGCTGTTCAAATGACATTGTCTCTAGGCAAAACAAAAATTGAATTGTGTTTGAAGACACTTTCCATCCAGTCAAAATCTGCTTTTCTCAAAGCCAAAATCTACTACTGAAACCATCACAGAGCCACTGTCTCCTCAGTGGTATTTTATATACCCCCAACACACAAAATATCCCAAGAAGGCTGTACTCCTGGGTCTTTAGTACAAAAGCAGGACTCAGGTGGGGTCCCTGCCTCCTTTTAGCCTAATTCCTAAGTCTGGATCCTAATGAAAATACAGCCTTTAAGACAGCATTTAAGCTCATGCTCAACTTTGAGCACAACGAGCATCTCATTGCAAAACACTCCGTGATTTCAGCGGGACCATGCTCTGAACCATTCATGGATTTCATTGGCATCAGCAAAATAAACGTCTTGTTCTACATCGCTTTTTTTGTGACTCAAGTGTGCCCAGGAAAGCGGAACAGCAAAAGCTGTCCACTTCCCCTTGCCCAGTTTATTTTTACCACTGGTTGCTGTGGGAAGCTATTGTGATTCAGTGCGGCAGTAGGAAGTTCCTAACACTGCTCTTTGCAGCAGAGGATGTTGAGGTTCTTATGCAAGCCACAGGCACGGTGAAAATAGCTGACCTTTCAGAATGTTTATCAAAGCACCTTCAATTCACAAGGGGAACGGCAGCGGGTTGTGCAAGGAACTAAATCTGGGTCTAAAGCCCCTGTTGTGCTGAAAACAGCCCAGAAATCTTTGGGGGACTCCTGTTTGGTGGTGCGAGGGAGGCAGCTGGAGCCGCCGGCGTGTGGTCGCCAGAAACTCTGTGGAAACCAGAAGAGAAATGTTTCACCTCCATTCTGCGGTCGCATCAGCAGCCACAGCAGTTTCGGGACGGGCTCCAGACGCATCACCTGCGGAGGCAAAACCAGATTGCGCCCCGAGAAGGGCGAAAGCAAAACAATGTCACTTAACACCAGGGTGACATCCTCTGCCTGCCCGGCCGGGAGCTTAGGGACTCTGAAAGAGCTTCCCCCGGCTTCTCCCTTCTCCGGCTCTCAGGGGCAGGGTGGCCGTGCTGATCCCGGCTGCCAGCCCGCCGCAGGGCGGGGGCAGCGCTCGGGGCCAGCCCGGGGCCGTGCTGCCCTCTGCAGTCAGCCGCTCCAAAGCTCGGCTCCCTGCAGTCAGCCGCTCCAAAGCTCGGCTCCCTGCAGTCAGCCGCTCCAAAGCTCGGCTCCCTGCAGTCAGCCGCTCCAAAGCTCGGCTCCCTGCAGTCAGCCGCTCCAAAGCTCGGCTCCCTGCAGTCAGCCGCTCCAAAGCTCGGCTCCCTGCAGTCAGCCGCTCCAAAGCNCCCTGCGGCCAGCCGCCCCAAAGCTCGGCTCCCTGCAGTCAGCCGCTCCAAAGCTCGGCTCCCTGCAGTCAGCCGCTCCAAAGCGCGCTCAGCCCAAGCCTCCGCCCCGCATCCTCCCGGGGATGGCAGCCCGGGGGTTCCCCCGACAGAGCAGGACTCTCTGCTCGGCATCCCCCCAAATCCCCTCCCGAGGAGAAGGCACCTCCACTCCGCACGGTTCCACGGCTCACAGCCTGGGGCCACGCTGTGCCAGCACCTCCTTCAGCCCAGAGCGGCTGGCAGGGGCTCAGGGATCTTGGTGGTGGTTCTCTCCCCATATACGAGGCTTGGCTGCCAGGCAGAAGATCAGCACGTGCAGAAATGGGCAGCTTTCCACTCAGCTCCGGAGTCCCAAGTGCTTGTGACAAGGACAGCACAAAGTGGTAACTGCTCTACATTCATAAAACCATAGCATATCCTGACTTGGAGGAGACCCACAAGCATCACTGAGCCCAACTTCTAGTCCTGCACAGGACCACCCCAATAATCCCACCGTGTGCCTGAGAGCATTGTCCAAATGCTTCTTGAACTCTGCTGCTGATGCCATCTCAGGTTCCTCACTTCCATCTCCACCACCTCTCTCTTCCCAGATTCTGTGACTGCAGAGCCCACAGGCTGTGTTTTGATGTTTTAGAAACAAGGACCATGAGTCACGGCAGAACACAAGGTAAGGACACTGTCAGCAGATGTCTGCCCAAAACCCACTCCAGGCCCTGACAGCCGCTGTGGAGGCATCGCTCCCAAGGATGTGACAGACACTACCTTGAGCCAAGAGATGAGTTAAGGGCAGCAAATGTCACCCCCAAGGGGATGCATGGTACTACCTACAGCTTAGGTGAGGGCTGGGGTTCCCAAGGTTTTGAAGAGTAAAGCAAATGAGAAGTTGGTCATAAGTTAATACACATTTTCTTCTGAAAAATGAACCTCTGAAAAGCTTTATTTCTTTTTAACATGCACTTTGTCCACAGCATTTCACCCCCAAAGGATTTTCCTTCCAGTCTCTCCCCCAGCAAATCTGGGCTATAGCAGCTAAACCTTCCTAGGACTCACCTCACTGCCCATCAGCTCTTTGCTACCTCTAATAAGAGGTACCAGGTATGATTTGTGGCCCAGATACCAACCCATAAAGCTATTAAACTCCTTCCAGAAGGAGTCTTCACCTGTCTCAGGTGCCTGTGGTCAAATATCCATCAGCACCAAGAAAGGAAGCACCTTCCTGGCAGATTAATGCTGGACTGGCAGCTCAAAGCAGTGTTTTGTGAGCAGGATTTCAGCTGGGAATTTGCTCAGGTAACCTGGGCTCCCAGGCCAGCTTCTGTTTTGCTCTGTGATGTTGAGTGAAATCACAGTTTTCTGTACTGCACTCTTCCCATCTGTAGAATGGGGCTGGTACCTCCCATCACCTTTGCAAGCGTTTGGGTGCTAAGGAACCAGGCAGGTGGGCTGGTGTGATGTTAACATCCTCTTGCAGTGCTGAATTTCTAGGACTGAATCACTTTCTTCTATCTTTAAATTTTTTAAAGGCTTTTTATTTAACTTCAGCTTCCCTTCCTAATTATTTAATGAAGTAGGAGTTATTTTGTCAGGAGAGGGCACTTGTTGATGGTTTACCCCATGTTTCATTAATGCATGTAAGAGGTTAACTCCTGGTAGAGAAACAGATGCATGGTTTTAACAGGGAAAAAAAAAAAGCCCCAATTTTACTTTCTACTCCTGCACTAATTTGTGACTATTTTTATCCATGTTAACACTGAGCCAGGGTAAAAATACTCCCTAGAAAGTTTAGAATTTACATTTGTCTTCATATATATTCAGCAGAAATCCAGCTCCCCAGCCTCCGCACTGCCTAATCTGGACTCATTAACTTCACCCACCCCCGAGAAAAATGTCAGATGACTTTGGCCTGGCGAAGCCCTTCACCCACAAACGCTCAGCAGAAGGGTCCAAGCCTCCTGTCTGCAGCAAACCAGCTCCATACAGCATCAGCTCTGGCACTGCAGGCATCCAACTCAGCCCTGGGAACAGATTCACCCTTCCCAACACAGCCCTGCCTCAGGACAAGGTCTCTGTTGGGCTCCATCCTGCAAGGATGAGGAGCCCTGGGAGCATCTTCCACACAGCAAGGAGGATGGATGGAGGCTGGGGAAGAACCACCACGAGGAGAAACCTTTGTGGAGCATCTCATGAAGCACAAGGCAGCCACAAGCACGTGGAACTGGCATCTCCAGGCCCTGGGATGGTGCCATTTTTTCTCTACTAAATGGACACAGCATTTACCTCTCTGAGATGCACTGTTACTGCACAGCTGGGGACTTCCATGTCAATGTGTCAATGAACTCTGCTCCAAAGACAACAAAATCGTTCTCTGGCATGTTCCTGCAGCAGAAGCAAACCAACCCCTCCTGTGCAAGGGCCAGAAGGCACGTGCAGTGTCTGGGCAGCCCGGGGCACTTACCATGTCACAGGGGTCACAGCAGCCCAGAGGGGCTGAGGTCCCTCCGAGGACTGTCCAGCCCAGCTCAGGTCTCACAGCAGCATCTCTCAGGGCAGGTACTGCCAGTACTGCAGCTACTATTTGGTATCCCAGTATCTCCAAGGATGGAGACTCCACACCTCCTCTGGGCAACCTGATGCAGTGTTTGACCACCATCACAGAGAAAAAGTGAACTGACATGTCCTGTGCTTCAATTTCCCATTGCCCTCACTGGCCACCCATGAAAAGTCTGGCTCCATCTCCAGAGTTTGAGGAAACCCCTGCATTTTTATGGAAAGGAGTGTGCTTCCTGTGAAACCCAGGAGAAAAAGGGGGCTCATGTTGAAGCAGGAGCCAAGAGCCTGGGGCTTCACCAGCAAGGAAGGGCAGCTCCAACCTAATTAAACTGGGGAAACATCCTTAAGCAACACCACTTCCCTTCTTCCCTCCCTCCGCTTCCTGGGCTCCTATTACCGCGATGCCTGTTATTTCGGCTTATCCCGGTAATCAGTCGAGACGCAGAAATAATGAGAGCTGGAGTCCTACGTTCGTGTTCAGAGTAAGGGCGGAAAAGGGGGAAACCCCTTTCGTTTTATTCTTATATACACTTTTAGAAATCACAGATCATTGGAGAAAGTTAACACTTCCGTCTCTAACTATATTGGTTAAAAGAAGTGTCTGTCAAAGGGGTCTGTGTCCATGGGAAAGGAATGTAAAAAGATAATTTTTACAACAACATAGCTATGTTTACAGAAATCGTCCTTGAGACTGTCTAACAGAGAAAACTAGCTATTTTACAGTGAAAAATGGGCAACAGGCTCCAGGCTCCTTCCAGAGGAAGAGCTGGAGAATATTTATTTATCCTGTTAGCAGTGAGTTTTAAATGAGCAGGTCTGAAAAGCTGTGTGTCACCACCCTTAGAAAATCCTCACCTGCAGAGGACAGGAGGAGGGGGAAGCTCCAATGCTCCCTTTGGCCTTAGACCCTCCAGACTCTGTCACTGCAATGATGGAGTAGGACAGGATATTGATGGGACTTTAATAACATCTACTCTCAAGCTTGTCTCAGGCATGTGTTGGACACAGACTGCACAGCGTGGAGTTGAACACATACCTCCATACCCCATTTATAAGCATTCCTCCTTTTGTATGCCAAAAGAGCCCTTCCTCCTTAGAAAGGAGTCAAGCAAGAGAGGGATGGCCCAGCACATGGAGTGCAGGACCTGTTGGTGCTGTGTGAGCACCTCCCCTGGGATCTGCTGGGCTCCATCTCCTCCCTGGCTCTGCAGCTCCAGCATCCTGCACACGTCAGTTCCTCAGCAGCTTCTCCCAGGGTCATGGGCTGTTTTCAAGAAGCAATTTCCTGCAGAGAAAGACTTTTTTTCCAAGGAGCCTAAGTGGGGAGCTTCCTGGTGCAGGCTTTTCACAGGAAACCATTGTGAAAGCAGCTTTGCCACCCATCAGGAAGGGCTGTCACTGAGCAGGGCAGGCACAGGATGCCCCCAGCTCTGTGCCCCAGCCCAGCTTCCCCATACATGCCCAGGGGGTGAGGTTTGTGACCCTCAGCCACCTCTCCCAAGCTGCTGCTGGGCTGCTGCTGCCTTGGGGCAGGGGAAGCACTGGATGGTGAAAGCCTGGACTGGGTGTAGAGCCTCCCAATGTGTGGAAGGTGCTGTGTGGCCTCTCTGGTGCCCAGCCCGTCCCCCCAGTGGGAGAAGGTGAGAGAAGCTGAGAGGAGACACAATTATTTCACCAGCCTTTGCATTCTCCCTCTTCACTATGTTGCTGGGTCTGATTTCAAGCAGGGCCACCAACTCCCAGGACAGGCTTCTCCCCACCCACAGCTGGGTGGTCACTGCTCCTCAGCCTGGTTCTGGGAGGCACCTGGCTGCTCCTCTGAAATACAAACTGCCAGGACTTCTCTCCACAGCTGAAAGGGCAGAGCAGCCCAGCTTGGCCCTGCCATGGTGGAGCTGGGGCAGTCCCAGTGGCTTTAGCAGCACTGCCTGGGATTTACAGCACAGCACATCAGAGGCAGCCTCAGCATCGTGGCAGTGCCCCTGAGAACCCCTGGCTCTCAGTGAAACCCCAAAATGTTAACCAGTTAAATGTTAGCCAGTTAAACCCTCAGCCAACACAGATACTGGGGCACCAGGTCACACTGCTTCTCACCATGGGTGGCTTTAAACTCAATTATTGTTCATAGCCTTTCATTCCAATGAGCAGGGCAGGCCTCCCAGCCAGTGCATGTCCCCCACAGTGCTGCTTTTCATTCTCACAGTTGTTCTGCTTTGGGTGTATTTGGTGGCTGTGAATGGACAGACAGCCCAGGCTCCTGCCCTGCTTGGAGCTCTCAGCACCTGTGCTGTGGCAGCACTGCTCTCTCATGGAGAAGTTCTGCTGGACATTCATGAAGATGCTCTGGTTCCGGAGGTTTTTTCCTTGCACCAAATTCTCTGGTTTTGCAATCCCTCACTGCAATTAAAATAAAACTGAACTACTCCCAGGAAGCCATTTCCGTGAAGCATTTCAGGAACAAGGGGTTGGTTCCTCTTTCAGAGCAGCAAAAAACAACTTCTGTTTTCCTCCCAGTGTTTGCAATGTTCAGCTGAACCCCGCTCTTTTCCCCAAAAAAGTTTAGTTTCCAGGAAACAGGGTTTTATTTTGAACACAAAGAATCTCTTGGGTCAATCTCTTCTTCACTTGCCTTGGGTTTGTTGTTTTTTTTGTTTTTTTTTTTTTTAATTTAATGTATTAAACAAAACTCTAATTTTCTGTGAACTCATTTAGCAATTCCTGCTGATCACTGGTCCAGCCAGTTTGACACTCTTGGGTACACTGACAATTTTTGAATACACATACATGCCCTGCAAGAACATGACCCAGCACGGAGGAAACTGAACCTCAGGTCTCAGGGAAGAGACCTGGTCTCTTCCCAACCAGACTCAGTGACCAGACTCTGGTCCTTCCCAACCTATCATTGGCTTAATTGTGTGATGCTGGGCAGCTTCCTTCCCTCTGTCTGTCTTGCTTCCCAAGCCTTGAAATGGGGTTAAAGTTCCTTCATGCAGCACTTTGCTGGACCTCAGAGTGTGGAAGAAGTACCTGAAACACTCACCAGGTGCCAATCCAGTCTCCACCAGTGGCAGCACTGCTTGGTCACAAAGGATGAATCAAAATCTCCTTCCTCCTTCTCCCTTGGCCTGCTGGCAACACTCTGCCTAATCCAGCCTGTGATGCTGCTGGCTGTGAGAATGCTCTGCTGGCTCATGGTCACCTTCTTGTCCACCTTGACCCCCAGGGCTTTACCTGCAAAGCTGTTTTCCAGCTGGCTGGCCCCCAGTTTGTGCTGGTGAGTGGGGTCATTCCTCCTTGGGGCCAGGAGTTCTTATTTCCTTTGTTGGACTTCACAGAGCTCCTCTTTGCCCACTGAGGTCCTTGTGAACGGCAGAATGTGCAAATCCAGGGGAGCAGGGAGAGCTGAGAGCATTTAACAGCTGAGGTGAAAAGGATGGGCTTGGAGATACACCTTGCTTCCCTTCGGACCGGTGCCCACAACAGAGGGGGGCACCGGCCTGGGCACACACAGGGCACAAGGAAAGGGGGCCCTGCCAGCAGCTGCTCCATCTCAGCACACGCCGTGCCCGCTGTCACCGTTCCCCCGCTCACCCTTCGACAGGCGAGGAAGCGGCGCTCAGGGAGAGGAGGTGAGCAGGCAAATTCCAGCAAACAAGTCCCGGGAATGAGTCACCGGCTTTGCGTAAGAAGCCAGACTCGGCTCCGGAGGGAGAAGGGCAGCCGGCAAGAGGAGCGCTCCCGGGAGATGCCTGCAGGATGATGAAAAGGCATTAAAAGGTGGCAGGCAGAGGTGTGAGGGCACAGCCCCGGGTGTGCCCACCGAGCAGCTGCCCCCCAGGACCCGGCACCGGGAGCTCAGAAATCCCGGGAGCGGCAGAATCACCCTCCTAACCCAAGTTTTTCTCAGGAAAGCTGGGGAGGGTTTGGCTCTGGTGGTGTCATTTCTCACGGGAAACGTTATTTCCTTGAAAACCTCGGGTATTCAGGTCAAGTAAAAGCTTTCAGCACAGTGGCACCAGACACAGCGAGCCGCTGGAGTCAGAAGGTAATTTCCAACAGCGTGGAAGGCAGCTCCCAAGGACCACAGTGCCTCATCACCATGTTTTCCTGGTGGCAGCTTCAGATGTTTTGCTTCCAAGAATCAGCCTTTTGTTTACTGTTGTAGCTTATTTCCTCATGGAAAGCCTTTCATCTACTCCCCAACATTACCTGTAGCTTTTAATCCGAGCGGGTGAAGGAGGTGGGAGAGGAGCAGCTCTTCAGCAGCGGGGCCAGTGTGCCAGAAATGGTACTTGTTTTCAAGCTGTTCATACAGATAATGAGAGATGAAAAGGTTGTGTCAGGAGAGGGATCTTCTCTGGTTGGAAAACACGAAATACAAGAGTTCTGCTGTCTCCTCTGCTGGGGCCCTGGCATTTCTGATGTTATTGCTCCCAGGGTTTGCCCTATGGAGCAGATGCCCCAGAAGGGCAGCCAACGTGGACGGGAGAACCTGCCAAGGGACTCACACCCACCCTAGAGGGGCTGCAAGGCCTCGAAGAGAGAAGAAAATCTGGCTGGAGAAAAAGTCTCAGAGCCCAGACTTGTTGGGTGAAAGGTGCTGAAAATGCAAATCATTAATTTCAAGAACTGGGCCAGGAACCAGGGGTGCCAGGCTGAGCTGTTATCTGCTGCATCAGCTGTGAGCCTGGCTCGGGATTTCAAAATAAAATTAGACTTGCAGTATATGTCTTTAAATATTTAAATTACTTTCAGTAATTCATATGGTGACATTTAAACAAAGTACACCAAGCAAACGGCTCCCAGTGCTAAAAGGAAATGTTTGCAGGTAATAATATTTAATTTAAGAGGGAACAGCTGATATCAAGGCAGAATCTTAAAGCTGAATTCAGCCTACATTTCTCTCTCAACCAAGCAGGGAAGAATAAATGCCCAGGTCTGCGAATGGTTAAACATGCAGAGTGGTGATTAAAGTGCTGGTCCCAGACACCCCAAAGAGCTGTGAATTCCGTGGGTGCCCAAAAATTTGCAGGATTTGGGCCACTGTGCAGAGTAGCTCTGTGGGCTCCCAGAGGTGGGCACAGGCAGCTCCATGCTGGGAGGTGAGGAGCAGGGGGGCTTGGTGATGCCAACCCCTCCTGCACACTCAGCTGCCCTCCCAAATCCTTCCTGGGCCCTTTGCTGTGAGTCTGTTCCAGTAACTGAAGGGAAAATCCATGCTGGGTGCAAACAAGCAAAGCTCAATGAAGTCAGCTCAGCTCACACAGGCGGCTCTGCCGTGCTGCTGTGGCCAATTTGGAGAGCTTAGCTGGGTCTGTTACATCAGTCACACTGCATTTCATAACATTAGACATTTCAATGAGGGTGACTCATTCTCTCTTGAAGTGTATTGTATGTATGAGCAAAGATGATTAACTTTTGCTGAATGGTATGATTTCTGGGATGGGAACTGCTATTAATTAGGAGCGGATCTCAGATGTTCACAAACCCTGTTTTCATGGCCTACTTTGTATATTTTTCTCCATTCTACTTGTTTTTTTAGCTCAGGATAAATATTAAAGTGCTCTTCCCTGCTATCTGGCACTAAAGCAGCCAGATGTCCAGCAAAGGCATCTGACTTTCATAGTCAGGCACGGCCCAGGGCTCAGTTCCTGTGGCCAAGCTTCAGCTACTTGCCCTAAAAAGCTCAGTTTTCACATTAAAAGCAAACAAAACAAAACAAAAGGGAGCTTCCAGCCAGCACAAGCACGGCAGATAAAGTACCAAGGGAGGTAAAATAAGCACAAGTGGCTCAGAATGTAAAATACAAAGAATTATCCCTCCTCATCCTCCCCACAAATTTTCTTTATCCAAAGAAACTTGGGGGCTTATGCTAATCTTGTGCTTCTGGCTGTTGAGGGTTGAGCTTTGGGGGTTAGCAACACCAGGGAACCTTGGGATAAAGACTTTCCAGGTTCAGGGAGAAAAATACCTTTTCAGCTGTACTGGCTGCAAAGCTGGACAATTCACCAGGATAAGGGTCAGGATGCTCAGTGGCTTCCACCACATCTGCAGCACTCAGCACTGTGGGCCTGCAGGAAGTGCCCAGAGACATTAACACCAGCCAGCTTGGAAAAGCCAAAGGGGACTGGGATGGGATGGGATGGGATGGGATGGGATGGGATGGGATGGGATGGGATGGGATGGGATGGGATGGGATAGAATTGTCCTTCCCCACCCCAGGCAGTGCTGGGGGGATGCCAAGGAGCAGCCAGGCTGAAGCTGGGGACATGAGAGGTCAGTGTGGCCCAGGCTGTTCAGTGGCATCTTGTCACCACCTCACAATGCTCAGCATCTCCATTGGGATGACAAGATCCAGCCTATCAGCTCCCTCTTGCCCCATCCCATGGCACTGGCAGTGAGCAACACAACATCCCACAGAGCCAAACCTTCCCCCCTGCTCCAGCTCCATTGCCATGGGCAGCAAAAGTCCTGGGAATAGACAAACTGTGGTCAAGCCCTTTGCCTGGCCAGCAAGGAGCTGGAGGAAGTGTCTTGTTCTTGGTTCCTGGTGAGGCACTACTGTGAAACTCAACTGAGACTTCCAGAGAGAGAGAGAGGAAGGCCAGGGCTCAGCCTGGTATTGTACCAGCAAGGATGAGGTTCATGTGCTGTGCCCAATACCCCATCCCCATGCACCCCTCCAGCACTTACAGTCACTCCTCAAATGTCAGACAGGGACTGTGGGCAGCAGTTATGCAAACAAAGGTCACTGGGTCCACGCTTTCCCCTTCCATCAGCTGAGGCTGCTCAAAGCTCCTGGGCACAGGCTGGAGCTCTGGTCCTGCTCCACAGCAGGCAGGGATGAGGAGCATGAGCAAACACAGGAGAAGCAAGATTTACTTTTAACTGTAGCTAATCAAGACAAGAGGAGATCATTTTTTTTTATTAAAATTGAGGGCTGGGCATTTCAGCACAAATTGGGGGGTAAGCAGTGAAACTGCCCATGTGGGTGGCCAGCCCTAACCTGTGGGGCTTTGAAAGCTTTTGGGGCAGTGACTTGCTGTCCTCCACTCCTGCTTGTCAGCAGGCAGGGACACAGCCAGCCAGCTCGGGGTGACCTGCCTGGCTCAGGCACTGCACCCAGGCTGGTGGCAGCAGACCTGCAGGCACCTGCTGCCCAAGCTTCCCTGTAACCACCACAGCTCCCAGGCTTGCTCTCGAGAAGTTGGGAGGTGTGGGAGCATTAGAAGGCTTCTCCTTCCAGACTCAAGGGTGAGGAATGTGCATTCGAAACGGAGATAGGGCTGGTTTCACTTCTGCACACCAACCCAGCCCTGAGTATCCTTGAGATAGTGGCATCTAGGGGTAGGGAAATCCCACAATTTGCCTACATTTTGCACCTATAAAATGCCACTGGCAGATCAAAGTGTGGATGTGTGATTCAGGCACAAGTCTGGGATGTGTGAGCCACTGCCCAAACTCCGGGCGTGCAACAAAGGCTGAGCCACGCAACACCACGGGTTTCCTTGGAGACTGACGCACAAGGGGCTTCTCCTCCACAGGCACTTTCTCCCTGCCGTACCAGCCAAAGAAACACCCCGAATCCCATCGCTCCCGGGAGAGCCTGCAGGGCTCCGCTGCGCCAGGGGAGGAAGGGGCAGCGCTGAGAGCCTGCAGGGGGGTTTTCCTCACCTCCCAGCACTTTTCCTGTTGCGCAACTCAGTGATGCTGCTGAAAGCGTTTGCTGGAGCGACTGTCTCCAAGGCGATTTCCATAACAATGGGCGCAGAGGAACGATCCTGGCGCGGTTTGCTCGCTCGCACGCCTGCTGAGGACCGGGCACGCTGCAATTCCAGCGGTGAGATGCTCACGGGAATGAGAGAAAAAAGAGTATTTAACTGCATCGCTCTCAGCAGCTGCTGGAAAGCTCCCCCGAGGCCCTGCTGTCCATTGCCCGGTCTGCCTCGACCCGGGGCATTGCCAGACCGCTGGAGTCTGCAGGCATGAAAACACCCACAGCAAAGGCACAAAACCACAGAAAGTGCTGCCACACCTTTGCCACCGGTGTGTCACCGCTGCCCAGCAAACACTCAGCAGCAGCAGCAGCTGCAGAGGGGCAGGAGCAGCCCGGAGGCAGCAGCAGCTGCGCTCTGGAACCAGCCGAAGTTCCTGCTTCATCCCAGGCCTCTGTCCTTGAAATGCCATGAGGGACACAAAGCCCCCATGTGTTTCTACTTTATCTCACAGTTCTACTTTATCTCCCAGTCAAAACCAAGCAGGTTTGCTCCTTCCCCCCATCTTTTCCAGCTGACCCATTAAAATCAGCACTCAGCCGCTGCCTCCGGTTTGAATCGCTCGCATCCTGCCATTACAGCTTTGTTTAAATCCGTGCAGAGCTCAACCTGTTGTCAGACAGACACTAATTTGTGTGTTTCTAATTATTTGTTTCCATCTTAAAACCTGTTTTTCAGCAGATTGCAGCTTTATTTTAATACATGCTTGGCTTGAGCTTGATATACCGGTTGCCAGTAACCTAGACACAAATGGGATTGCATTGCACAGGGGGAGCAGGGGGAGAAAAGAGAATGAGTTAAACTGAATTAAGAGCCTGTTCATAAAAATGAATTAACCGAAATTGTGAAACAAGCAGCAGCGTTGTGTTGCTGAAGATTCTGTTTCTATATTCCTGTTTCTACCTCTTGAAATAAGAAGAACCTCAGCACTCATCAGGGTGCATTTGAAACATCTCCTTACACAAACACTTTGACCACATCCTTTTTATGTGATTAAACCTCTTAAACTTAGGTTTAATCCTTTCTACACTCACGTGGTTGGTGTTAAAAATTAGCTCTTCAGTGGATGATCAAACCAGGATCAGTTCCCAACTGCTTTCCCAGGATGTGAATGCAGAAAATCAGGCACTGTCCTCAGCCTCTTCATTCAAGCAATGCTCCACCAACAGCCTTTTCCTCTTCCAGGCGTAGGCCGGGCCCTTTGTTTCTTGGTCATTTTCACACAAATCTTCAGAGGGCAGAAGAGGCAGCAGAGGTGCTTCTCCAAGGCAGCTGGCACTGCTGTGACACACCAGGCAGCACAGACAGGACCTGCCTTGCTTCATTCTTTCTCTGTAGCTCTTTTTCCTGAGCTGAGGATCTTGGGGTCTCTGATCTAAAATGGAGTGGCCCAGAACAGTCATCCCACCAGTACAAGCAGCATGGAGGTCAACTGGGAAAAGGCCTTTGCCAGGCCAAATTTTGGAGGTGCCCTCCTGGTTTGGTCCTTGCAGCGGAGCATCTCATCCAGACATATCTGCCTCCACGTGTCAGCTGAGCCAGTGGGGACACAGAGGATCCATCACCTCATTGTAGCCTTTCCTTATTTCCACCCAAGACATTTCTGGTGAGCTTCTACTCCTTTTTTTATGCTAAAAAGGAAAGAAAAAAGGAAGAGACGCACTTGATGTTAAGGAAATCTAACAGAGCATGCAGCAATCCAACTGCTCAGACACATATGCCTCCTTCCTTCTGCTCCGTACCAGCGAGGCTGTGCCATTTTTAGATCTGGCTCCATCTCTCACAAACTTGACCAACTGTTCCTCCACAGTGTCATTTTTGCTTGTTTACCCCCAAACTGTTCAGTGAAATCTTCAATTCGGTGAGGGAAAATAATAATAGTACTAAAATAAAGGTTTTATTTTTAATGACAGGAAAAGCACAGAACGCCAAGAAAGGCAGATTGCAGCAGTGCTGGATAAAGAGGTCAAAAGATCCCTTGGTGAGTCATCATCTCCATCAGGGACCTCCCGTGTGAGGAGGCAGACGAGTTTCCTAGAAATTGCTGTGCTGTGGTGGCAGGGCCGCCAGGGCAGCGTCCGGCCGGCCGAGTCATCGGCCTTGGGATGCTCCCACAAGTGTGTGCTCCCACAGGAGAGGCCTTGGGATGCTCCCACAAGTGTGTGCTCCCACAGGAGTGGCTCTGGGATGCTCCCACAAGTGTGTGCTCCCACAGGAGTGGCTCTGGGATGCTCCCACAAGTGTGTGCTCCCACAGGAGAGGCCTTGGGATGCTCCCACAAGTGTGTGCTCCCACAGGAGAGGCCTTGGGATGCTCCCACAAGTGTGTGCTCCCACAGGAGAGGCCTTGGGATGCTCCCACAAGTGTGTGCTCCCACAGGAGCAGCAAGTCCAGCAGCCACACATGAAGGCAGGCACAGATCTGTGGCCACACTTGGGTTGCCTGGGTGTAACTCCAAGGAGCTGCCCTGGGCAGAGCACTGAGCACCTGCAAAGCAAAGGGGTAACAGCCTCCTTCAGGGAAAGGCTGAAAGTCCAGCTTTGTCACGAATAGGAAACATGGGAAAGAACAGAGGGCATTTCTCTACCTTCCCCACTGTGCCAAGCCACGAGTTCACCCCAGTGTTTGGGCAGGGGACCAGGAGTCAGGCAGAGATGGTCTCGCTCAACACTTTCAGCCATGGTTGTGTCACACGTGAGGCAGAGGTGAGCCCTTGTCCTCCTGCACACAGTGAGGAGTCTTGGACACTTCTCACTGAACATCCACATCTCTTCCTTGGCCCTTGATGCCAAGACTCTGCTGCCTATGGGAGGGCCTGGTGAACAGCCTGTCCTGCAGCCTCGCAGCCCCCACACCAGCCATGGGCCTTGTACACAAAACTTTCTCACGCCCGAGGCAGATCTTACGGCATTAAGAGCATTTTCTTGGCTTGCTGTGCTGGTGGAAGAGCGACTTACAGCACAGCAGATGGATAAAATTCTAATTTGGGTTTCACATGATTTATATAAATAGGCTTAGACGAGGCTGCGCAGAGATGGCGCAGTCATCTGCCAGCCCTGCTCTGTTTACCTCGAGACCCTCTCCTCCCTCCCTGTTAATGAGCACCCCGGGGTGTCTCCTGCACTGGCACTAAGGAGTCACCTCAGCTGTGCCACCCCTGCCAACACCACAGCTCTGGGCTGCGTTCCCAGGGAGGCAAAGCAACCTCTGCCACCCCACATGGCCAGGCACAGCTTTAATGCTCGTCCCTCCAACCCAGAGAGAAATGGTCAAGGAGCGCCCCAGAGTCACAACTCCCAGAGTGTGGGGTATGGACCATGCTGCTTCCCACCCAGGGGAGTGGGGACAAGAATGGTGCTCCCCAAGGTCCCCCCTCACTCACAGGACACCAAGTTATGTTGGGGCTTCTCCCACGGGTGGGTGGCTCAGAGTGAGGGGACACCAATGACCCCACTGCCACCCTCATGAAGATGACACAGCAGCCCCCACTCCTTTTTGTCCCCACTAGTGCATCACCAAGGAGACTTCAGCACATCCTGATGAGGAACAAATCATCAAGCACACCTTCACTGAGTTTTGTTAGAAACCCCTGCCTCATCCCTACTGCTCCTCAGTCCCTCAAAGGTGACATGAGATGGAGCTGCTCCCAAGAAGGGGCTTGTGACAAAGAGATGAAGGTCTGGCTCCTGTGAGGCTCCAGCATGCATCTGCTGAACATCCCCATCACACATGTATTCTCCCCTAGAAATGAAGTGTGACGTGCTCCCAGCAGAAAAAAAAGCAGAAAACTAAGCTGCTGGTTTCTTTACATGGTCACCAGAAGATGGATATGTGACAGCTGCATCTTCCAGTGTCACATGCAGCTCAGGGGGTCACGCCACACCTGATGCCGAGGACAGGGGTAAAGCTCTGCTTTTAGAACACACTGACCCCCAGATATCCCTAGGTCTGAGATGCAGGGACAATCAATGCAAAAATGCCAAGTCTGGGCTGAAATGGGAAGTGGGACACAAGTTTCTCCAGTTTGAAGGCCAAAAGCCAGACTGCCAAACAGAATGACACCTCCTCTCCCTGTGGACCCAAAGCACCCCAGTCCAACACTTTGTCACTTCTGCATTTGAGTGCCTTTGGCTCTGGCAAAATGATCATTATCACAAAGTGGATGCATAGTTTGAGGTAAAAAATGGTGGAAACATCATTAAACTTGCCCAGAGGATGCTCTGCCTGCATTTTTACAACCTGATTTTCTACGAAAACAAGATTTACACAGCCACACCACCCCTGCCCTCCGACTCTCCTTCCTTTTGGACACTTTCAGCCACATGATACAAGGGCTCCCAGTCATTATGGGAATGTAAATTGTGGGAAGTTTGGTGGCTGCTGAGAGGGTGGTACTTAGAGAGCTCTTACAGAGCTCTTACTGGCCAGTGAAAGCTCCTGCACGTCCTTTACTCCAAAACACAAACCCATCGGAAACCAGGCTTTGCTGGTTTCCGCCGCTCGTGGAACAAGTTGTATTATTTGTATAATTGTATCCTAGGAGCCCTAGTTTCTGTCCTGCATAGTCCCTGGCATGAGCAGTATTTTCCATGGTCAGCCTAGAAGGAGGGAGCAGACTTTAACCCCTTCAGTGCAAAGAGCATATTCCCACATCAGGTTATTTCCATGCAATCCTCCCTTATGAGAAAAAAAGCCCTCCTAGAATTAAGGCACACTCAAAGAAACCCCAGTGCCAGCAAAGGGTTGCCTCTAGGAGAGGTGCAGGTGTGTTAGGAGCAGCTGGGGAGGCTCCTGGGGGGGCTGCTTGAGCCTTCACAGCTCCTGCAGCTGGTACCATGCTCAAACCCCACCTTCAGCCTGGCCGCTGCCAAAACTCTGATTCAGCCTCTCTTTTCAGCCATGCATCATAAACCAGCTCTTCACCAGCTGGGATAAGGCACAGGTCACCAAACAAATGAAGAAAAAGAGATTTCTCAAAGGGCCAAAGCAGATCAACCTTCAGGATTTGATCTAGATTCCCTGCTCGTGCATCTATGGTGGAGGAAAAGAGAGTCGTTATGCTGGCAGTTGAAAACACCTCTACCCAAGGAGATGCAAGCAGAGCCAGGTTCCTGCTCTGGGCACTGTGGAAGGTAACAGGAGCTTCATCAGGCACCTCTGGCTTGAGATGGCAGGCCAAGGCTTTGCAGAAGTGAAACCTGACTTGGAGCTTCTTGGGATCTGAGTCTCCGACATGCTGAAGGACCCCACGTTGAGAAGGCAAGGATTCAGGGAGGTCTTTGGGAAGATCACAGCCATCCCCCAGCCACCATGGTTCTTGTCACCAGAGTTCATCACCGAGGTCCCTCTTAGCCAAACTGAGCCACACAACTACCATTTCCTCTCCTACATGTGTCTGTTGTCCCAGATCTGCCCCTAACTATGGGCAGCAGCAGAGAGAAGAAAGGAAGTGTGGAAGGGCTAGAGGTTCAGGTCCAAAAGTGGTGGGGTGCTGGGACACCAGCAATTCCTGAGGGAGCTGCAAGTGTCCTGCAGATGGGGGCTAGGAGAGGTATAAAATGCAGGACAAGATGGCCCATGGAGCCCCTCACCATCAGCACCCCCAGGAGCTCAGAGCCAAGCTGGGTTCTTTGTAGAGTGGGTTGTGGTATGTGTGAGCCTGAAAAGCTGGACCATGAAACTTCTTGGAGGGTCAGTTTCTGCTGCCCTGGGAAAGAAGAGCAAGTGGCAGATGCAGGGCACTGCCAGCAGCTGGGCAGAGCATTCCTGCGTTTCCCCAGTGCCCACAACAGTGGCAGATCAGAAACACGTCACCCAGAAAACATTTGGGGTTTTCTTCAAATAGTTGCTGCCTCTGTGCTGAGGGCACACAAGAAAAGGGCTGGATCTTCTGTCAAAACCATTTCCCACTATGGCAGTGTTTTTAAGCAAAACCCAAAGCATTCCAAAAGAGACTGGGGAAGAGGCCCATAAACCAGAGAAAATAACTTAGGGTTAAAAAGGTTTCAGAACTGGATGATTTGATTGTTTCTGGATTTCATTTAAGCCTTCATTTTTATAATTTTTCAAAAAGCACCTACTTAGTAGTAATGGCATAGATATTTTCTTGGAGAAGTTTGAGCAGCCTGTAGAGGCAATGCTTGAAAAATAATAAAAAATAATGAACTTTGCTAACTCCCAAGGGCAAAGAACAAAAATCACGTTTGTCTAGGAATATACTTACACCAGCAGGGTTTTACCAGCATGTGAACCAGCAGTTTGTATGGACTCAGTCTCTGAGGCTTTCCCAATGTACTAACAACAAAGTGACATTATTTCAGTCCCAAGCAGTAGAATTTCTTACATCTTCCAACAAATATCCCATGCTGGAAAAACTGGAAGCTTTGATGAACAGGACAGCTGATATCTGCCACAGATCCCAAATCACTGCTTCCCCCTGTGAGTCAACGCTGGGCACGGATTTCAGTGTGAACCACTGAGCACAAATCCAGCCTTCATCTGTGCCAGCAGAAAAGCTGGGATGAAGCATCTACTGCAGCCTCTTCCTTGAGCGAGGGACTTCCCTGAGCTGGGTGCTCAGGGTCACTGCCTCTCCCTTGGGACACAAGGGCATTGCAGCCAGGGTTATTTCAGTGTCCTGCAGAGCGGAGTCACCACCAGTTCAGCGCCACTGGTCCCCATTCACAACTCCCTGTTCATTCACTCCAGAGCATTCCCATGGCCAGATGTTTATCACTCTTGTGTCACCCTCCAACTATTTTGCAGGGGTGGTAGGAGTGGCTTTTGGAAGATGTTTGAGTACACATACAAATACAGGCTTGGGATGCTGTGTTTGGACAAATAAATAAGTGCAACTAATCAGTAGAAATGTTTTCCTGTTAGCTATGACCGGGAAGAGAATATCCCAGCCCTGCCAGATAAAAAATCCCCCCGGGGATTTCTAAGTGCGCCCAAAACCAGCTGGACTAAGACCTTGCTTGTTCACCCCACGGATTTGTGTGGGTGAGGAATTTTAAAAAAATAGGAAGCTTTTAAAAAATAAAACTAAGCAAACAAAATAACCCCTCTGCCCCTCATCTTCTCACAGTCTTAACTGCTGGAAGAGCAACAGGGCTGCAGGAGCTGGGCAATGCAGCCCCAGGTCAGGTCTCTCCAGCCCTGAGCTGGACATGCACCTCTGATGGATGTTGTTGATCCTGCAGCTCCCAGCACTCAGGGACCAGCAGCTTCTGTCCAAAACAACCACTCATATACACATATTCAAAAATACCTGGGCTTTTACCCCATTTATAACACACCTTGGGACGTTGGTCTTCTGGGAGTGCTTTTCCTGGCCTCACAGCATGGCAGCAGCAGGCATGCAGCAGCTCTAGCACAACACCAATAGTAGTTTTCTACCCCAGATAAAGCTGTCCTAGACCCACTTGCCTCGATGTCCAAAAAAGATGTTGTCAGGATCTGGAGTCCCTGCTGGTTACAGGCAGTGATGAGCTGTTTCCATATCAGGAGACGGGTTTGAAAAGGCAGATAACAAATCAGCAGCAGCTGCTTGGTGACGGCTCACAGGGAGCAAGGTGGCCTTGGCTTGGAGTCAGGACCTGTACAGGGGAGGCAAAGCACAGCTGGAGCACCCACTGCCATCCTAAGCACTCCAAGATCACTGCAGCACCAAGGAAGCCAGATCCCACCCCTGGGCAGGGCAGCCCATCCCACTGAGGTCAGGAGGGCAGATGTGCTCCACACCTGGCAGCAGCTCCTAGCCCTGATCCCTCTGAAACCAGCAGCTAAAGCTCCCATTTAACTTCAACAGAGACAGGATTTGGCCTGGATCTCAACTAAACCCATGGCCATCAGTGGCTTTGCTCGGGGTTTAATTCTCTATACTAAAGGGAATTTGCCCCGCAGTCACCCAGGCAGCCCCAGCTCCCTGGGCAGAGCTCAGCACCCACATCCCAGCACCGCTGCATCGCAGCCAACGAGAGCAAACCAGCCCAGGGTCCCTGGGTTTTAAACAAACAAAGAGCAAAAAGAGAAAGAAAAAGAAAAAAAGAAGAGCATTTATTTTGCCCGCAGCTGTGCTCTCCCGGACAGAGGATTTCTGTGGCAGGACAATGGCGCTTTATGCGGCGAGGTTAAGTTGCAGTTACTTGAAACTATCAGCTCTTGTGTTCCAATCATCTTATTACCTCCACAATCAAACAAGGCTTCCCCATGGGCAAGGATTCGGTCATGCTGTTTAAACTGGACACAGGGGTCAAGCAGAGCTGGATTTAAAGTGATCTAATGGGGCTGCCTGAGGCCGCTTTGGGGAGGGGGATACAGCCCAAGAGTTATTCACGCTGTTGGAGAGGCAGGTGCCACGTGCTGAGCCCCACTGGTAAAAAACAGGAACCCAAAATCAAGCTCTAGAGTTGGGCTTTTGGTTCCCAAATGTCCCCTTTGATAGCCATTTGCAAATATCTAGCATCAGTTTTAGTCCTCCCCAAAATACTTAAGGTATCTTCAGCCCCAGTGTGACAACTCCAGTAGACTTCCACTTTATATTTCTTCGAGCAAACCTGAAACCCAAATTCTCTCCTGGCTGTTCCCTCTCTCACTAGCAGGTTGGGGAGGGCAGGACCTCTTCTAATTATCTATCCAAATGCTCTCCATGGCCCAAGTGGAAAGAAACAGTCCTAGATCCCATTGGCTGGAGCTAGACCCAGCTTGGGAAGTTACTCAATATTTGGGCACATCCCACAGTCAGCAGCACATAACATGTGATGAAGCCAATGTGCATTTCAGGGCTGCAAAGCTAAAGAGAGCAGATGCTACAGCCTGGGTGGTGCTTCTGAGCTGAGACTTTAGGGAGGCAGTGAGAGCACAGGGAAACACGTGCTGAGCATGTCCTGGGGAGGCCCTGGCTGACCAAGTGTTTGCATTTGTCCCCATGCAGGGGACAGGGATTTACAGACCAACCTGGTGCCATGCAAAGACAGGGGAACATCCTGCCTGATCTCACACTGCACAGGTGTGGAAGGCAACATGCAGTGAAACAGGAGCAAAACAGCTTGCCTGCACCTCCTTCACTCATACTGAAACTGCTGCTCCTCCAGCCAAAACCTGGATCCCCATCAGCCCCTGTACCACTGCAGCTTGGCACAGAGCAGGCAGCAAGCCTGGGAGCTGTGCTGGGAGCTGCTCCAGCTCTGCACAAGTCTCCAAGGGAAAAATGTGGCTTCCCTGTTGTGATCCACCCCCTTGCCCAGAGGTAAGGTATGTCACTGAGGAGCTGTGGAATGAATTTGTGGCGTGGGATCTCCCCTGCAGTCTTGACTACCAAAGGGAAAGATGTTGCATTACCAGACCCCAGTGCACAGCCCTGGCTCTGAGGAATTCATGCCCTGGGAAGGAAGGTGGGGGAGCAAAACAGAATCCCCCAGGGATGAACACAGGCAGGGACCTGCTTGGAGCAGCAATGGGGTGCGTGCAGCAATGCACTAAGGAAACTCCCAAACACACAAGGCCTTCCAAACTACAAGCCTTTTTCTCCAACCCAGCTTCCCTGGGATCTCAGTCCAGGGGAAGGAGGAAGCCAGGAGAAAGCACAAAAGTAGAGGGGATAAGGAGAACCTTTTAAAAAGCAGCATGAACGTTTCCACAAAGCAGGACCAGCTCTGCATCCCAGATCCACAAGCCTCTTCCTCGATCTCCCCTGGGTCCTGTCCTTACAGGCACCACCAGCCTGAGCTCACAGTCTGGCTCCTCATGCGAGGTGACCTCCTGGCCTTGTCAGGCAAGCCCCAAACGCTCTGCAAGATGGAGCAGAAGCTCAGCTGGGCTTTCTGCATGAGCCAGCTCTGCCTGTCCCTCAGGGGCACCAGCCAAGAGCCAGAGTCACAGCAGCTCTGGTCGAGGCAGTCAGGTGCTCAGGGGATCGTCTAGACACGATCCCCATTTCATGCCTTCCATCTTCAAGCAGCTCTTAAGTAGCTTGATTTAATGATCCCACACGTTTCCACCCAGGCCTCAGGCTACGGGGAAATTTGCACAGGTGTGGCAGTGCTTCATTGCACTGCAAGACAGAACAGCTCCTGGCCGTGCACACGCAGCTTCCCAGAGCTTGCAGAGTGCTCTGGATGCTATCCCTGCATCACCCCCTGCTCAGGATGCTCCTCCTGCAGCCAACGTGAGCCTGGGCACCTCTGAGTTCACCAGCATGGGGAGAGGAGCCAGCACAGATCTGTGCTGAGGCTGGGCATGGGGTCCACTTACCCTCACTACTTCACCTTTTTCTTGTCATCACATGGTCACCCAGGGCATGAAAAGTTGCAGGGTAAATGAGCTAAAGTCCATAGTTATTTAATGTAATTAACCACAGGACTGAAAAGGGTCCATTGCCTAGGAGACAGGCTGCTGGAAGTCTTCCTTGCTCTTCTTAGAGCACTAACCTGACACAGGGAAGGCTTTGCCATGTCTTCCCATTGCGGGAACAGACAGGAGTAGAAGCTGCTTTTTGTTTTTCCTTTTGTTTTAATTAATATTATTTTCAGAGATTATTGATTCTGACTTCAAAGAGACGCTGTCTCTCATCTTGGGCTCTGGCACTGCGGGATGCCAGCATGACCCCACATTTCTGGACAGGTGCTCACACTGGTTTGGATCAAAGCAAGGGAGGCAGCCGCCTTCCACATCCCCACCAACCACTTCCCAAGGCTGTGGCCAGCACCCTTCCAATGGGGATAGTGAAATTAATTCATTAATTGCTTCCATCCTTTGGTGTTTCATGTGAGACAGCTTGCAAGAACCATCCGTTCTGCATTTCTGCACCTTCCCAATGCAAAACAGGCCGTTTAGAGCTTTTTTGGTACTTCAGTGGAGATCTCAATGAAACTGCTCCTCACTCTTGCAAAAACAGCCCTCCACAGGAGGGGGTACAGGACTGGGGTCCTCCATGAACAGCACACAGTGGATGGGCTCTGGCCACCTGCAGCCCTTGCACCAGGGTGGAGTGTTTCTGCAATGCTCTCCTGAGGTGATGGTGGGATGCAGGGACATCTCAGCGTGCTGAGGCCTGGGTTCTTCCATCAGCAATTGATCCAGTCCATGAAAGTTGTGCTGCATTAGAAGATGCCCCCTTGTGCTTCAGGTGCAGCTGGAGAACATCACTACACCTGTAAATGGGGAAATCCTCAGCTCACAGGACTGTGGGGTTCAGTAAGAGCCATACAGGGTTCACCATTCAGGCAGAGCTCAAGAAGGTAGGCAGCCAAATAGCCAATTCCCTCTTCTCACCTCTTCCAGAGCCATCCAAACCCACCACTGTGGCCCACAAGCCAGAACACACCTTGAGGCTCTTGGGGCTTTGAGCTGAGCCACCAAAAGCTACATTACCATCCCTGGCTGGCCCCTCACTGAACAGCATCACCTCAGCATTTGCAAACACTGCCTGCATTGGGCATGAGGATGAAGACATCATTGGCAGTGCTTCTCCTGGGCTCCCTTCCAGCAGCCCTCCCTGCGAGCAGGGGTGAGCAGTTCCCGGAGCGGCTCCCTGAAGTCATTCTCTCCCGACATTCCTTCTCCTCCCTGACATCACCAGCTGGGCAAAGCAGGCAAACAGCGGTCCCCTGCTGCAGGATTTGCTTCCAAACCACCAGCAAAGGAAGCCTGCCTGCTCGCGGAGAGCACCCAGCACCCTGGGAACACAGCTGGGTACACCCAAGGCAACTGCCCACGGAGCAGCAGCCCCACAGGACTCATGTTTGGTGAGCTGGGTGACACCAGTGGGAAAAGGCTCAGAAAAAGCAGGAAGGAAACAACTCACCCAGCTCAGTGTGCCTCGATGAACCTGCCTTGGGAACACCCTCATGCTGCCAATAACCAGGAGTCCACAGGCTCAGCAAAGCCTCCACCTACCCTGAGAACAAGATCCTGGAGCAGAGAACCACCTGGTCCACAGTAGGAATGCATGTGGATGCAGAAACCTTCATTTAAACGAGAGAAGCAAGGCATTAGTGATGAACACCTTCCAGAGGAGTTCCAATGGGAAAGAAGGACACACACACCCCTCACTGCAGTGAGAGTTTCTCCTCCAGTCCCTTTGGCGTCGAGCACAACATCCAGGCAGAGAGGGCCAGGAGCTGTCCTGGGGGGTGCTGAGTGCCCAGGCTGCTGACCCTGGGAGCAGGGCATCCCTCAGAGCCAGAGACAGCAGCTGGGAGTAGCTCCCAAATTAACAGGAGTGGGGGCTGAGCTCCTGTGTTGGAAGTATTTAAAGATTTTCTGGGCTGGCGTCTTCACCTCCTCGTCCACCCCAGCAGCACCCGCCATGGTTTTACCCAAAGAGAGTCCCAGTATAGCTCACCCTGCAGTGCTGGGGCTGCATGCTGCCCTTCCAAAAGCTCTTCTCTGCTCAGGATGCCCCTGCCAACACACCCACAAACACTCACCTTCTGCCCCAGTTTCCAAATCAAATGTTTTAATTTAAGGCAGGATGAATTATTTCGGGGGGGGGGGGGGGTGGGGCAAGGCAGAAAC
>VZRZ01006679.1:371119-424766 GCA_013398175.1 Climacteris rufus | reverse complement strand
GGGGGGTTGAGACAGGCAGAAACTGGAATTTCTCTGCCTTTTTCTGGAAATTAGCATGAGCCACTTCTTTACGCTTTAAAGTTCTTAAGTGATTAACTGGAAAATTAAAAACATTTGGTCTTTTCATTACTTATCCCCATTTTTCCCCCTCTTTTTTTACTACAACAAAAAGCAAAAAGAGAAAAGAGTGTTGAAACTATCAGAAATGGTGTACAAATGGGAAGAAACTTTCATTTCTCAACTACAACACAAGCAAGATTTGTAGTCTTTTTTAGCATCTTCACTTTCTACCTTCTTACTCCTAGAATTTAGCAGAACAGGGAGACTTCTTAAAAAGATTCAGAGGGGAAAAAAAGCTTGATTCCAGAGATTCTGGCTTCTTGTGCCCAAGAGAAGTTGCCAAAACTTTCTGATACTTGAAGACGATATACTAGCACTGGGACAGTGATGGTGGTGGAAACAGCCAGGAGTTGATTTGAAATTAATTGGGTTTGATGGTGTTTGTATCATTCTGTGTTCACTTTTATGTCATTTGGGTTCAATAACAGGCTGAAACACAACTCTTGGGCACAAAACTCTCGACCAGAGACAGTAACATTTCTCCAGGCTGGGGACAGCAGCAAAGCCACACACAGCTGCTGTGAAGCTGCATAGCTGGGGTTTGCTCATTTGGCTTCCAAACACAGTGCAATTTGAGAAACACAGCACAACTTCCATGACCAAGTCCTAGATAATCATGGATCTCTGGATGGCTGCTCTGCCAGCAAGAGAGGATACACTCAAGAACGACTGGATCTGTTCTGACTGCTGGTGGTCAGCTGTGAGCAGTTTGTTCAGACGGCCAGGGGACCCCAGCTTGGGAACGAGCTCTCCTTGCATGTCCCAGAGTGACAGAGAGAAAACACATCACATGAAGGTTGTGTGTAGCTCAACGTGCTTTAGAGGTGCTCTTTAAGGGGCCTACAAGCTCTTGCAAATCAAATGCACCTAAATACCAAACGGATTTCAACCTAATTCCAGAGGTAACACCACCTACTCACATGCCAAAGCAGGGAGCAGACGGCTTGCTAATTAACGTGTCTCCTTCATGAATATTGCACTTCCCGAGGAGGAATGTGGTGCTCAAGCAAGAGGCTGCTGAAAGCGAGCCAAGCTGGGCTGAGCAGCGAGGATGCTTCCAAACTGCTGAGATCCCTCTGGCAGGGCTGGTGCTAAAGCCAGCCCCTGGTTTTCACACCCACTGGGTGATTCAGTGGGTGCTACCCGGGTGCCACCCCCAGAACACACACTCAGCTCACAGCCACACCGTGGGGGTGACAGAAGGGGTGGCAGCAGGGACGGGGAAGGGGAAACGCAGAACCGCAGTGTGTTTGGGGCCCTGAACCTCTGTGACATTTGACAATACCTGCGGCCTGACCCTTTCTAACCCACATCCAAACCCTTCCCTAGAACCCTCTGGGAGCTTCCTTGGACTGAAGTAGCTCCCAGCACTGCCCGAATTCCTGCCACAAGCAGCCACCTGGGCAGTGTCCCACAGCCCCATCCCTGCACAGGCAAGAGCCAGCTTTGCCAGCCCAGTTGAAGCCAAGCAGGCAGGATTCCCTCAGCCAGGGCTCTCAAGGCTCTCCCATGATGAGGTATTACCTTGGTCTCTATTTGTTTCCCCTGGCATTTGTTTCCCCCTTTGATGTTACCCCATGAGACTGAGCGAGGAGACACCACAGAAACCTCACTGAGATCCATCTGGCATTCTCAGAATGCAGCAAGGTTCCTTGGTGTCCTTCCCACACCAGCATCCCCACTCCCACTTCAGCACAGCTCAGACTCCAACACCCATGTGGTGCCTAAATCCTGTTGGTCTTGTGTATGGTTAGATATTGAAGCAGAAATTGCACTCCTAAGCCCCCCCAGGAATCTCACTTTACTAGATGCAGCTGAACTGGACAGAGAAAGCCAGGTCTGACCACATTAAAAGGGTCCCTGCTTTTAACCAAAGTGCTGCAACTGCCATGCAACAAAGGACTCATCATTTTGAAAACCTGAAAACTCAGCTACTGTGCTGACAATGCTGGAGAGCAACCAACCAACAGTTCCATCAACACCAAACAACAGTCCTATCACGGCCTCATTTGGAAGAGGCTTCCAGAGATATCAAATGGACGCCCTTGGACTATACCACATCTCCAGAGGAGATCTTCCTCACCGTCCAAGCTAGGACAGTCCTGCTTGGCTCTTGCTCTTCAGAGAGCAAATTCAAGGGCTGTGTGTGAGCTCTCCCCAGAGCCTGGTTGTTGGCATTCAGCCCATGACAAACAGCCATCCCAGCAGCAGGCTCCAAGCTGGGACTAGATCCCACAGTGTTAAAGCCACTTCTGAGAAAATACACAGCCCATGTTATCACCCTGTGGGACAAGCAGACTTCAGAGGCCTGCTCCATAGCCCTTTCTGGACAATTACCCTTTAAATTTAGCTCCTACTACACGTGTGCCTGAAATCTCCTTGGCAGAGCAAAAAAAAAAATCCCAGAAAACTCACTCAGTCTTTGTTAGTATTTCCAGCACTGCACAAACAGCCGCCCTAGCTGCTGGAAAGTCTGCCTTTCCCCAGCCAAAATGCTCCTTTGCAAGTCATTTGAGCTCTTACCTCAGAAAACTCCTTTCCTGCCTGCACACACAGGGAAGGAGCTGTAATCTGACTTTATTATGGTCACACACGTGCTGTTGCCATGGAAATGGACACGATGCTACTGGGTCTGACTGCAGCACGGCCAGGAACAGGCAGGGACCACAGCCAGGATCCCTGAGCCAGTGCTGCTGAAGAACCCCCCTTGGCCAAGCTGTCAAATAAAAAACCCAACCTACAGCAGCAAAACCCCCTCAAACAGGAACCTTGGGGTAGCACCAATGGCAAGTACACCAGAGATCATTGGAGACCACTTAATGTTGATCTTGGTAGTGATGCAGCCCTTGCTATGTCATTATCACCACACCTGCTCCATTAGCTCCACTGAAAAGTCACTAAGTGAAGGGACAAACATCTCCAAATATTTCTTGTTCTTCAGGTAACTATTCTCAAGGACTTGTTCTCTTCAGTGGCTTGGCCAGTCAAGTCAGCCCTGTGCAGGTGTGACATTGACCACCACAAGAAGACAGAGAAAAGTCCTTGCCAGTGAAGAGCAGGACACATCCCAGCCTCAGGCACTCTCCTCACACTTGAACCTGCAAGGTGCAGCCCCTCAGGAAAGTAACAGCAGCCTTGGTGATGAGGGTATTCCCACAGAACCTGGAGGACAAGCTTAAGTTGCGGTAAGAACAGAGGCTTAAATTCCCAGAGAAGCCATTCTCTCTTAAGCATGATGGAAACCATCTTTGCTGGGGAAGCAGAGTTTAAACCACGGATTGCCAAGGGCTGCCTGCCCCTAAGTCTTCTTCTAACCTCATGGCATCCCTCACAGTTGCTGCTGGAAAGAGGAGATGCTTCCAGTCAGACCCACGAAGGCTGTATTTATCCTTCAGGTCAGTGCTAGGCAGGGCTGGGGAGAAGCCCAAATCCAAGGCTCAGGCTGTGCCAAAAGGAACCATGCTCAATCCTGCACCAACCTGCCCCAGGTTACTTAAGGATTAAAAAGGAGGACACAGAAAGGGAAAACAGGAGAAAGGAAAGCAGGATGACAAAAAAAAGACATTCTGTAAAAACAACAAAATCTTCAGTGAACAAAATTTACCCTCACAGAAACCAGCAAAGGCCAGGACATCAACAAAAGTGACAGTGCACATTTTTAATGAATTACTTCACATGAATTACTCAATGGATCAAGAACCCAATTTACACCAACACTTCTACCAGAAGAGAACTGCCACAGCTGACAGAAAATGTCCCGAATTGGCTGTGGGACCAAGTACCCCACAAACCAGGAGGATGCCTCTGGGAGGGCTGGAGCAGGCAGGAGGTGCAGGAAAGGGCACCTTCCTCCCCTGTCAGCCACCCAGAGCACGTCTGACAAAGCCAGCTGACCACAGGGCCGTGAGAAAAGGATGGGATCTGCAACTGAATCACCACATCTATTTTCTCCAGGGCTTGCCCAGGAGTGAGTCATGTCAAGAGGAGGCTTTGAGCAGGGTCTGGACCTGGGCAGATAAAAGCAGTGTTATTTGTGTGTGCTTGCTTGGATCGGCCAGAGAGAAAAGTGCACAACACATCAATCCTGCAAAATAAATATGGCACTGTAGAGGCTTAGCCAGGAGAGGTGTCCTGGGAAATGCTCTCCTTCATATACCATCTGCCCAGGAAGGAGAAACCACAAAGCAAGAGTCAGCCATGGCCAGAGGAGAGATGCCAAGGCACAGGACACCCTGTGCCCACCAAAATGCTGTGGTGCTGGTTAGGGCAGACAGGGCCCAGCACCATACAGGGCTGGGAGTGATATGACAGGATCAGATCTTTCTGGGATTGCTCCTCCTGGGTCTTCACCCTTTCCCTCAGAGAAAGACAGCCCCAAAGCAGAACAAAGCTCTGTCTCAGAGGTGGGAGAGCAAGGAATCATCCCTTCCCCAGCACCAAAAGCAAGGCAGAACTGACTACAGTTAAGTCCCACCTGACATGAGGCTGCAATGGGCACACAGTCCCCTCTCCCTGCACCACGGACCCAGTGCTGTGGGGTCAGGGTAAGAATTACCCACAGATGCACAAGGACATGCTCCTACAGTGCTGCCAAGTCCTGAAGGGGAAAAGACATGGGGAGCGTCTTGCCTGAGCAGAGTCCTGTGGGAGAGCCACCATGAGGGCTCTAACACATTCAGACAGGCATTTCCCATTTCCCTGGTTACTCCAGCAATGAATGCTCTCTCCCTTGTGTTCCAGGTATTCTCCACTGCTGCAGGATCACGTCAGGACAAGCTCTGCAGTCCCTGGGGCTTGAGCAAGTGCAAGTCAGACAGGCAGAGCCTGAGTGTGTTTCTTTCACACCAAGGGGAGAGTGAGACAGCATGAACCACTTCAATGAGGAAAAACAAGTTCACAAAAGGGGAACTGCTTCATGGAACCAAATCCACTACAAAGATCCAAACCCAAATCCAGCACCAGGATGTTGGTAGGAAAGTGGCTACAGAACAGGCTTAGGATGCAAGACCAGGGAGAGAGCAGCACCTGCAGTAGGGACCATGACTGGAGAGAGAAGCACCAGGCTGAGAAAGACACCAGGAAAGGCAAGAGACACCTCCACAGCAAGAAACAGATGGTCCCAAATGACAGGCAGGTCCTTGCACGTCACGTCAGGCACCATGGGTAAACATTCACTGCTGACATTTCACACCTACACAAGGCTGCATCATCACATCTCAACACCCAGAACATCCCCGCTGCACTTGTCCCCAGAGCCACGTCCTCCAGCCCAGATCTCTGGAATTAGACTTCAGGTCTGTTCCCTAGAGAGTCTAAGCAGAAGGTCTGTGTGTGAGGGAAGGGAGTCTAGCCCAAGTGGCTTGTTGCTCTGAAGAGCTGCTGTGCCCAAGACATTTCTGCTCTGGAGGTCTCCAATTAGTCACTTTTCATCTGCTGTTCCATTCAGGGCAAGAATTTGCAAGAATTTTCCAGGGACACAAAAGTCCCTGAATTTCCCTTGATTTCCCTGCCAATCCAAGGGTCACAGCAGCTTTCCAAGGCTTATGGTGAAGGGCCACATCATCTGCAAGGGGACACCACCAACATCGAGTCATTTTGTCAACCAAGGTCAGAGGGGAAGCGTGCAGGTGTCACTAGCCAAGCAGGAAACATCACAGCAACAGCTCTGCCCAGCCAGGATGTGTGATTTAGAGATCCTTCTCCTTCCTGACATTTTAGAAGTTAGCTCTGATATCTGATCCCTTGATCATTCAAGAGTTTATCTTCCCCAATCTTCACGAACTTCAACACAGGACAAACCAAGCAGCTTCTTACTTGACTGAAAAAGTGCTGAATAAAACAAGATGAGTAGGATTTAGGAACTGGACAAAATGGACTCAGATCTTGCCAGAAGCAAGAGGAAGTTGCAACTGGATGCGATCCCAAGGCAGTGCTTTGAGCACAGGGGAGCAGCAAAAACATCAGCACTGCCCTGATCAAAGCCAGGCTAAATCTGTGATGGGCTCAGGGTAAAGGAAGTGACATTTTTCTGCAAATTTGTTGTTCACCCAAATCTATCACCCAACTTCACTCACAGCAAGTCAGTAGATGCTTGCTGGCAGCAAATGCCATCCTGCTGATGTTGCAGAATGACTCCCACTGAAGCCCTAAACTGACTCCCAAAACTTCCACCTTTGGAAAAAAAAATTTGCCCCAATGCTACCCAATGAAAAGTCTATTATATTTCAACAATAGCAGGAAAATAATAACCACTTGTCCTTTGGACAGCTAAGAAAAACTAAGCAATAAGAAACCAGCAATTTCAAAAAAGACAATAAATTTTCTCTGTGTCATAAAAAAAAAACTGTTGTTTTTTCCCTCAAAGACCCCAGAGGTCTCCAAACAGTGAATGAAAAAGAGAAAAGTGCTGCTTGATGCCTCCTCCACAACACAGCTCTCTGAGTATATGGAAACATCTGTAGCATCTGTGTAGCACAGAGAAAGGAGATCAGAATTACCTCTAATAGAGCAACGAGGCTCAAAGTTGCTGGTAGCTGACTGTAGCTATTACACTCTGACCCGCATTGCAAAATGAGTTTGTGCTGAGGGCAACTACTATCCCCCACCCCAAAACACTTCAGTCAGATCTGGAGTCTGCTGCAAAACAAAGGCACTTTTTATGGTAAAAGATTCACTGTTGTTTTTCTATCCACACATGTCAAAACTGGGGGGAAATTAGCCAGGACAACTAATCAGAGAATGCAATAGTGTAACTATTTCCACTGAGGTACTTGTCCATCCTTGCCCAGGGACTGTGTACCCTGGCACTGCTCATAACCCACCTGGGTCCTGGGCAGAGGGAAAGTTTTGTGTGCAACATGCACTTCAAACACTTCCTTAACACCTGCAACAGGTATGACACATTTCCAAGAGCTGTCAGCTCTACCTCAGCTCTCAAGCACCTCAAGAAATGCAGTCAGCATTTCTTCTAGACCCACCTCAGTTCCTCATGGAGGGTACACAACCATGGCACACCGGGCACTGCTTCCAGTGACATCAGCTCTTTCAGCCCAGGAGCCAGACAACAGTTTTATTGCCCTGGGAGGTAAGATTTAGTAACTGTTAGACCTCTGAAACATCCCACACAGAATGAGCTTATGTAGAAATGCTGGATGGACTTTGACAAGAGGAGGTATTTGCCCTGGACTGAGGACATCCTTGCTGCAGTGAAAGCCAGCTCCTTCAACAAGAGCTTACACCACTTAAATGTTTCCTAACACTGGGGTGAAGCTGGAGGGCCACACTCCCTCCCCTTCATTCACCATCTTCTCAGTGCCATTTTCAGCTCCCCAACAGGAAACCTCACTCTCCAGGGCACTACAGAGACCCGAAGCATGGGGTCCAGGGGAAGCAAATAGTTGAAGTCAGCCAACCCAGAGGCTTTCCACAAGCATCATACACCAAAGACAAGTTAGTGCAAGCTTCCCTTCACAGCCAGGCATCTGCTGCTCACCCAGCCACACCACAGCAACCACCTGGTACGCTCATTTCTACTCAAACCTGTAAGCTTGAGTTGCAGAAGGCACAACTGAGGGCATTCAGATAAGAGATGGCATTTAAGATAAGAGAAGGTATGATAATCTCCTGATTATGCCTCCCATGCAGCCTAATCTGTCCCCACAATCTGCACCCAGAGCCCACCAAAGCACTGTTCCCACCCCGCTGGATGACCCACAGACCCCCAGGCAGGGCCCAAAGGAGCACTGGGCCATGAAGGGCAGATGAAGTGCACACAGCTCAGCCAACCTCATCTGCCTTTGATCTGCAGCTTACTGTCTTGGGCTGGTTTAGTGAGCTAATCCTCCCCTGTGGCTGGGGAGCAACACCCTGACCTCCCTGGCTTCCTTCAGCTGCACAGCCCCACACAGCAACGGGGCTGGGGGGAACTGAGCTGCCTGGGGGCAGGTCAAGCTCACCAGCTCAGGGAAAGTGCTGAGCATGTCCAAATTTTGTGGATTTTGCCCGAAATCCTTCTGCTCCACAGCAGCCAGCTTAAGCAGAGGGAGCCTCACCTCCTGGCTCCTTCTCCTGCCTATTGCACCGGCCTCTCCTCGTGCCCTGAGCCACCCTGGGCAATGGTGAAAGTGAGGGCGTCACCCCAAACACATCAGAGGAAGATGTAACACTGCCTGAGCAATCCACTTTGTGCAACGCAGGTGTAACACAACCAACCAGGGCACATCCCACCCAGCACACAGTGATCTCATCAGCACAAGCTCCGTGGGTCAGGTCTGAGAGGTTTTCACACTGCACAGTGCCAGGAACACACCGCGGACGGCGCGCGCTGGGCACCGGGAGACGCCTCCTCTTCCACTGCACAATCCACCGACCACACAGCACTGGTGGCAGAGGACCCAGCATCCTGCTGGGAATGGCAGAGTCCCACCAGCCTGGGCTGATCATAGTGATGGGAGAGTAGTGAGAGGCTGGGAAGGGACATTTAAGTTTGGGATTTGCACCTGAAGCCCACCACCAAGGAAATGGGTCTCAAAGTGGTGGCAACAACTGTTTCACACTCAATGCTTGAGGAAAGACGTGGCTGTGAAGAGTCAACAAGGGAGGAGGTTTGGTGTGGGAGACAAGAAAGCCTCTTGAGAAAGAGCTCGAGAGATGAGCCATCAGATGCACAGGAAATGAAACAGCACCTGGAGCTCTGCACCTGGGCTGTCACCCAACCAGACATTTCAACACGGCCATGAGCTACTTCCTCAGCCAAGCACAGACACTGGGAAGGGATGCAGGCAACTGTGAGGACCTGTCTTTAGGATGTCATTCTGCAGTCTCCACAGAGACTGGTTCACCCTCAGCAATCTGTTTTGATGGATATTTCTGCCTCCTGGACTGTAACAGCAGAGGGAAGAACATCACCACGGTGTGGGTTTCTCCTAGCTTTCCACACCTGCAGATCTTTCAGCAGTACCTCTGGTACCACCTGGCTGTGACTTCCACACCACCCCTTTCACAGAAATATTATCCCTATCTATGGGAGAAAAAGGCCTAGGTCTCCAGGGCTAGACTCACCAGCTCCAGCTCAGGACAGGGAGTCCAGAGCCAAACCAAACTTTCCTTGCAACACCACACCTCCATTCAGTGCCCAAACACTGGGGCACCTTCCAGCAGGCACAGCCACAAGTGTCCCAGGGGACGGCCAAAAGAAACAGAAACACAGGTGCTGATCTTGGCTCAGCCAGTGCAGCTGCAAAGCTGAGCTCCACACAGGCTGCAGAAACCAGCTGAGACAGGGCAGAGCAGCTGGATGCTCCAGCCACGGTGCTCCCACAGCCAGCAGCACCCAGCCAGCGTCCACCCAACCTGCCTTGCCATGTCCCACCTGCAGGCAAGTGACACAGTCTGAAACAAGGCACTCCACCTCCCAGTGAGTCAGGATCCCTCTCCATGGAGGGTGGTTGGAGTCTGACCTCTCCCAGCTCACAGGTCTCCAGCAGATCCCAAGGATGCCTGTGCAATGCTGGGATTACGAGACATCCCATCTACATGACAGCTTCCATCAGACAGGAATACTCAGAAACCTTCCAGCAGGGATGCAGTGGGGCTCCAGGAGGGATTACCTGCTAGAGAAAAGGACTGTTTCCAGCACAGGAACCTTCCACCACAGACTTTTGGGTGCAGGCTGGCTCACACACATACCAGCACACACAAGTGGTGCATGTTTTTCCTTCCAGCCCTGAATTGTCAGGTCCAGCTCACAGACTGGCCCTGAAATCCCTCTGAAAGGGGCTTTGCAAAACCCACCAAGCAGGCCCTCAGCTGTGGGGCCTGCAGAAACCCATGACTGTCAGGGTGTGATGAGGAACACAGTGCACACAGTTCTCAGTCAGTCCAGGCTTCCTGAGAGGTCACAGGAAAGCAGAAGTAAACCAAAACCAGAGTGGGCCCATAGCCCCTGCTGAGCTTTTCAGGGGACTGTGGCCTTGTTTCCCCTCTTATATTTTCACATCTATTGCTTTCCTTAGCATTCCTGACATGTTTTCCTGGCTTTACCTGGCTGCCATGCTAGAGGGTGATAAGAGGTTTGCAAGGGCATGCCATCACTCTGAGCCAGAGTGTCCCATCATGGGCTATACCACCTGATGGACTTCACCCCTGCATGAGAACAAAGACCACAGAATTAACCACAACCCCACACAAAGGCTCCTGGAAAAACCATCTCCCACACTTTGCAGAGATCCACCACCAGCCCATCTGTTTTTCAGATGCAACAGGACCCATTTAAACACCACCAGCTGCAGGGATAACATGCAATGTATCCTGCAAGGCCACAAGGCAGCTTTATGTCCATCCAGCATGAAAATTCAAGAAAAGGAAAGGCTCAGGAAAAAGGAAAAGCAGTGTTGTGACTCAGAGGAAAGGAGGCTTTAGAGCCTCTCAGCACAACAGTCCTGTAAATGATTGCAAAGATGCTGTGTTGAGTCAAGAACAATTTCACTGCTGTGTCTCTGCACACACACGTTTTGCATTTGGACACCTCATCAGAGCTGATAACCTCGGAAGGGGCCTCCTGAGCCATCTGGCCCCAATGCCAACTCTGAGCAATCTTCACTTAGGTACCTGATCTCCTCTCTGATGAGGCAGAGCTTCCAGGCAGACAGCTGGGACCTCACTACTCATCTGTGCAACTGGGAAAGGAAGGCAAAGAGTTAAATCCCTTACCAAACCCCTTTTGTTTGGACACAGGGGCTTGTTTTAATTAACCTCAGGGATTTCAATGGAGTTATTAGTTAAACTGGTGCAGATAGATGTGGATGGATTATAGCAGCACTGCTTAGTTTGCCAAGGAATTAACTTCAGATGAACTGATGCAAACGTTCTCAAGCACAATTTCCATGCAGCTTAAGAGTGAGAAACAGCAAGCAAGAAAAAAACCTTAATTAAATAGTTAAATCACATAAAATTGCTCACTGGATGAAAACAAAGATTGTTTAGCAGGAAAAAGGCAAAGGGATCCTCAGAAGAGGAGTGGCCAACACAGGTTACAGCTCTCCACATTCCAAAAGCCACAGCTCACCAAAAGCCCTGGGGTAAGCAGGAATACCTGGGGAGGAGGTGGAGCTGGATCCAGCATCTCCCTGCTCGGCAGGAAAGGAAAGTCTCACCTGTCTGTGCAGGCAGGAGGGTTCCAGGAGGACAGAGGCAGCCACAGATTGCCACAGGAGAGGTAATTGTGCCTCACACTAGGAGTACAGCTGGTTCACTGCCTCGTCCTGCTCTCTGGCTGCAGAGGCTGGGGGAAGATGCCTGCACCGAGCAGCCTTTGGTCCAAGGTGCTGGGAAGATGATGAAGGATAAGAAGGGGACCCAGGACATTAAATAAATACTTTGCTAATAATCACATTCATGCTTTTAAAGAGGTTCCTGCCAAGGCCACAGCATGCACTTGGTCCTGGGCTTGGTGGCTGCACTGCTTTGCCACTCGCTGCAGACAGACAGACAGACAGGCTCCAACCATGGTGCCACAGTCCCTTTGTCACTCACTCAGCCTCGAGCTCTCTGAACACCTTAAATGCCACAAGGTCCATTTCATGTCAATCTTCAAGGCAGGGAAAAACTTTTCCAGTGTCTTCTGGAGATCTACCATTTGGCATTTCAGCACCTCTCCACCTCCAGCAACTTCTCCCAAAGCCTGGGATCCCAAGACAGGGCCAGAGCAGCTTGTTGCAGGATGAGGAACAGCTGATCCCACAGCTCTTTGATCCAGACTGTGAACTGCTGGGGTGGATTAAGGGAAGAGGACTTCAGCTGACCTTCATTAGCTTTCTGCTGCTCCTTTCCCAACTTGTAAATTAGCCAAGTATTTGCATCCAAAAGGCAGGCAAAAACAACCCACTGAGGCCAGGGCAGAGGCACTTGCAGAAGGGGGCAAAGGGGCTTTTCATTTAAGTAAGGGGAGAAAAAAAAAATCTACTATTCTGTCTACCAGGGTCAGGTTGAAAAACGCAGATAACACAGATGCAGCCTGGCTTTCCCCTCCCCTCCAGTGCCACAGTGAGCCCAGCACAGGCCTGGTGAGACGGCCACGTGTCATTTCAAAGCTGCCTCCCCACTTCAATAGGTGGGAGAGCAGGAAGGAAAACAGCCCCTCAATCACCACACCGATTTTCATTGCTATTAAATACAATCATCTCTGCTCTCTTTCATCTTTACTTCTGTGAGAGCTGGCAATGAAGGTGGCACAGTGAGGAGAGGCAACAGAGTAGGGGAATTGCAGCAAAGAATGTAACCTCTGAAACACAAGCAGGGAGAGCAGGGAACAGGGAAACCAACACGCCCATTGCTATCAGACAGTGGGAAAAGGGGAAGGGAGCAGACACAAACTTGTTCAATTTTGTTTTTTAGCCTCACCACAGGGGCAAAGTCTCCAGAGCAATCTGAGCATCCTCAACACCACCAACACAGCCCCTCTTAAAGGTATCTGAAGAATTTTCAGCATCCTCTGCAGCACAGAGCCTGGACCACGCCTCCCATCTCCCACCTGGGCTGCCAAATTTAGAACACCCAGCCCATGGCCCACCCTTATGTCTGCCCCTGCTTCATTGTGTGACCTGCAGGTACTCAGGCAAGAATTTCTGCTTCTGCCTCCATCACCTGGGCTGCTGTCAAGGCATTTTTCATGGACAATCCACCCCTTTGTGCTCAGGTGAACTCCTCTTCTCTGCAGCAGACACTGGACTGATGGGAAAGTGCCAGCAGACAGGGTTTCACTTTCTCCTCCAGCACACCTTGCTCCAGACACTTTGTGGCAAGTGTTCCTTTTTAAGATCTATTGATTTCATAAATAATAGAGTAAAAGAAACACATCACACAAATACACAGGTCAAATAATCTCTCCCTTAGGAAACAAACAGGAGCTACAAAGAAAAAATAGCCCAGCAGGCAAGCATTGATCTTTAAGCAGGAGATCAAGTGGCATGAGAGTTATTTGTTAATTAACTTAACAGCACATAGATAGGGTCATATTCAAACAGGTCACCTTGGGGGGTCCTGTTTCACAAACAGGAGGCTTGAAGCCTGCCTTTCTCACTCCAGGAGCACTCAGCAGCTTCTCCAACAACCCAGCTACCTCTGCCTTGGTTCTACTGACTGATTGCATGAGGGACAAGTGCCAAAAGCCAAAATCTTCATCCCTAACTCCTGAAGAAAGCCCTTGTCTAGCAAACCAAACATGCTATGAGAAACTTTTACAGCCACAGGCCTGCATCAGAAAACTCTGACATAAAAATCAACATCTACTGTCCCCAGCACAAAAAGAACATCTTCTGAAGCAACCACAGCCTGCAAGAACAAAAGAAAAAGGATATTCCTAGGCTTTCACAGGATGAAAACCATTTCAGTTAACCCTGGTTAGCACAAGGTGCCTGCTTCACCACACAGACCAAGTGTACCGGGAGACAGGCAGAGCCTTTATGGCTGTTGTAGATTCCCACAAGGGGAAAAGCAATGACCCCTCATTCCCTGCCCATGCCATGCTGCCAGGAGGCTCCCAAGCTGGGAGGGCACACAAGATCTGCCCATTTCAGCTGAAACAGGCAGAAGTCTTTCCCCCAGTTGGGAGATTTGGGAGATCTGCACACCAAAGCTGAGCTCTGGCCTTCAGCAGGGCTGTGGAAACGTGAGGATGGAATCACTGCCAAGAGCAGCTGCCCCAGAGGGGAGTGAGGCCATGCAGGAGCTCCATCCAGGCAGCTACTTAGCTTAACCCTTTCAGTCACCAGCTGCAAGAACAGCTACCACCAGCAGCACAGGCTCCACACAGCCACAAACTCTTGGAGTAAGCAGAATCAGCCTTTGTAATGTTCCCAACTGGAGATTTGCAGCAGAATCCTTGTGCCCTGCAGAGCACCCCAGCTTGCCCAGTGTCTGGAGGGCAGCAGTGAGTTATTAGCTGCATGGAAGGTGCCTGCAGGGAGCAGAAACAGCAAGGGAGAACAGAGGTGACAGGTTTTTGGCACTGGGTCACGGCACTGATTCAAGCCTAACATTTTTGTGACAACAAAATGATGCATTTCCAGCTGTACTGCATTATCAGGGAGGAAAGGCTGGACTGAGTATAAAGAAATCTAAAGGTGGTCACTGGGGAAAGATTTTCTTGCAGATGGCAAATTCCTGGCCTCAAGCAGTGGTCACCTGGCCTGTCTCAGCTGCAGCCAAGCAATGACCCTCTGCCAGAACATCCCCAGGTGCTCCCAGTGCTCATTCCCCACCAGAAACAACCCCACAGCAACCAACCAACCAACTTGGTGGTTTAAGCATGTACCCCCACCTTTGCTCAGAAGTGATACCAGGTAACTTCAAACTCCACCTGAGGTGACAGCCAGCACTAGTGCTGTGCAGCACAAAGGCTCAGCACACCTGCACCAGCAGCACTGGCTGCTGTGCCACAAGGAGACAGGGATGCCAGAGACCTGTGCCCTGGAAGCCCATCTCTCTCTTCACTGACACCCCACATTCCAATCTCTGACAAGCTCCTCTTTCACAGAAGCTGTACCTCAACAGAGGAAGTAATTTATAGACATCTCCCCTGACAAGGAGAACAGGGGACTGAAGAGTGATGTCTGCCTGCAGTGACAGTTCTGTTGCAGAGCTACAGATAGATCCCAGCTTTCCCTGAGACACACGTAAAACTTCATACAGAACCCTAAATCCAGGTCAAATACGCAGATGAGTGTCAGTAAGAGAATCTTACTGAGAGAATATTCTTTCCCAGCTATTTCTTTTCCAAAACTACAGGTGATCAGGTCGTGCCACTGGAGAAGCACTTGCAGGCCAACCAAGCCAGAGAAGATACACAGCCCTGCTCTCATGTCAGAGCCACAAACCTTTGTAAAACGATTCACTTCCCTCCCCTCCTACTCACTCGTGGTTCAAAACACATTTTGTTCAAAAGCAGCTCTTTCAAGAGGTTATATAATAAGTGATTTGTACCACGAGGCTGGCTAGTTTTAGCCCAGCTACTTAGATCATAGTTGGATTTTATTTCCCAGTTAGCTGGCGGACTCATGTCCAGTGAGGAGCCTGTGGGCAGAGGATGCTCCCGGCCAGGAGAGTCAGTACCACAGTGCTCTGCTGTTTCTGCCTATTCACTAACGAGCTCTGCTGTCATATCTGTCCAATTCCAGCTCCCAGACAGGAAGGAAAGTGGGCAGAGCTTGATGATTCTTTCTTTTTTCACAGATCACGGTTATGTTTAACATGCTCCATACTCACAGCAGCCAAAAAGCCATTTGCAGCAGCACCGGGCTCCCCAGGGGCCAATCTCGGCACAAAGAACCCTTGCTGAAACTTTAGTGAGGTCATATGTCTGGCAAATGTAATGGCAACAAATTAAACTACTTTTTTAAGAACTTGGCTTCCATCATGCCTTGGAGATCCAAAACAAAATCCTTAACTCTTCCCAGCCTCCCCCTGCACAGAGCTCCCCACGAGCGGTTTGCAAGGCAGGATTTGTCCTCATGCCCATGCCAGCCCCAGGGGAAACCACAGGCTACTCCTCACTTGGCTGTTCCACTGCTCCCTGAGTGAACAGCTTCACAAATTGGACACTGCAGATGTGCCCACATCAAAAAAAAAGACCATGAGTGTAAAAATAAAAAGTGGATTTCACTCACTCCGGAGGCTACTCTCTCCTCAGCACTCAAAAACTGTGGTGTTTAGTGGAGAAAGCACGGAGCCTCAGGACAAGACTGGCAATAGGATTTGGGCTCCTCAGATTTCTTTTTTCTTTGAGGTTGTTGCTCAATGTTTAAGCACAAGGATTAAAATGTAAATATTGTATTTTCCAAGCCTTGCCTGCCACTCAAGCAATAGCCATACATTTTAAAGTCCTACTCCAGGTAAGAGGGTTGTAAGGTGGAAAATGAAGAGGGAGCAAGTTGCTGAGATCTGGGACAAGGCAGGTAGATAATAGTGTCAGAATCCTTTCAGATTACCTTTCTTGCTACCTAAATCACACAGAGGTTGTTAGATTCCCTCTCCTCCTGACTCCCCACACGCACCCACCCTGGGTTACCTCTGTTACAACAACAACATGGAACAAGGGGTCCAGAAAACTTTCCCAACGTGCTGCTTTTGGCTGGGATAGAGTTAATTTTTTTCCCAGTAGCTCCTATGGGGCTGTTTCAGTTTTGTGCTGGTAACAGAGCTGATAATTCAGGGATGCTTTAGTTGTTGCTGAGCAGTGCTTACACACAGAGTCAAGGCCTTTTCTGCTTCTCACCCCACCCCACGAGAGGGGGCTGAGGGACAAGGAGTTGGGAGGGGACACAGCCAGGACAGCTGAGCCCAACTGCCCCAAGGGATATTCCAAACCCTATGGCATCATGCTCAGCATATACAGCTGGGGAAAGAAGGAGAAAGGGGGGGACATTCAGAGTGGAGGCATTTGTCTTCCCAAGTCACCACTACAGGGAATGGAGCCCCACTGTCCTGGGGATGGCTGAACACCTGCCTGCCCATGGGAAGTGGTGAATGAATTCCACATTTTGCTTTGCTTGTGTATGTGCATTTTGCTTTACCTGTGAAATTGCCTGTAAATCAACCTCTAAGTTTTCTCACTTTTACTCTTCTGATTCTCTTTCCCATCCCACTTGGGGTAAGTGAATGAGGGGCTGTGTGGGGATTAGCTGCCAACTGGGGTTAAATTGCAATACCCTACATCCCTCTGGCTTTTCCTCAGTACCTGAGCACTTCATCTGTTTTAGAAGCATAACTATATCTTTCAAGTAGGTTCACTCAGAACATCTGAAAATGAAAAGTATCTACCAGAAGCGCCCAAATGTGGGCACCTCTAAGCACACATCAAATGTGCCATTTGTACTGCCATCCTCTCTGAAATACTACATACAAATTGCTTCTGTGGTCTCTGAGACATTAGAAACTACACATTAAAGGAAATCACAATATTCTGAGTTGGAAGGGACCCCCAAGGATCACAGAGTCCAACTCTTAAGTGACTGGCCCAAACAGGGATCAAACCCACAACCTTGGCATTATTTACACCATGCTCTGAGCAACTGAGCTCAAAAACTGATGTAGGAATGCTTAAACTTTTCTCTCTCCTCCACACCCCCATCCCAAAGACCAGTCCACAACACTGAGGATCAAGTTGAAAGTTTAGGCTCTTGCAAATGATTTTTGTCATTGCTCCAGCAACAGCAGATCAGGGCAGGAACAGCCTTTTTCTAGCAGCAAATTTGCCACAGTACCTTTGAGTCTCCTCCTCCCCACCCATCTGCATCAGCACACAAGCTCATTTCAATGAAAATGATGTCAGCCTCTCAGCAGAAAGCCACTGAAAGCTTAGAGCAAGAGCACAGAATATCACCACTGAATTGATTCCATTAGTGCAGTCTAAAGGAAAGCAATGATTTATCAGACTCGGAGCTTGGAAACAGAAAACAAAGTCTGTGGCAGAGCAGAGAGAAACTCATCATCAACCAAGCATGGAAATGAGAAAGCTCTCAGCCTCCCACAAATGAAGGAGTGAAATATTGTGATCATGCCAGCAAGGCATTCTTAGAGATGTACAAAGGACCACGAGGGATGGAAACCAGAAGCTTCCAGTGCTGGCAGGGAAACACAAGCAGCTCCCCCCAGGTGGGATGAGGAGCATTAACACTCCCAAGGTGCTGTTCCAGCCAACACAGCCTGCAACAGAAACAGGTGCAGCACCAAAAACCAACCCAAAGCCAAAAATACACGGACTGGCCTTAAAACCAGCTAAACCCCATGTGAGTGAGGATGCCAGCCTGGCCTCAGGCAAGCAACCAGAGTGCCCACAGCACATCTGGAGATGGAGGCTCTGGAAGCTGTGCCAGGCTGGCAGGAGCTGGTGTGGCACGAGGTGCCACCAAGGGCAGGGACTGAGGCAGCCTCCCTGTCTGCAGAGGTCAGACAGACAGTGCTGAGCAGGGTTACACCAACCCTGAGGTGCTCGAGTTCCTGCAGCTCATTTCTCCAGGAATGTGGGTCAGAGGTTAGTGCACAAAAGGAGACCTCCAGTATGTGTTAGCAGCATAGGTGTTGGAGACAGGATCTCCCAGAAGGCCAAATTCTTGTGCAGCTACATACTGAACACCTGTTAAAGCCCCCAAAAAGGCAGGAGGAGCAATGAGGGGAGGAGGGTGCCAGTGATGAGCTGTTCACTGTGAAAACATCTGCAAAATGACCAAAAATTAAAGGCAGTCCAGTATGAGAAGAGAGGAGTTCCACGACAGAGGAAACATTCCGCTGTTTGCTTGCCTTCCTCTGCCTTTACCCTGCCTTTAATTGAAGAAGCAGATGGAGATGAAGCAAAATCCACTTGGAATCCACCCTGCAGCTGACACACTGGGGCCTCCCTTCCAGCCTCAATCGTTTTTCCTATACTGCACAAGGGAGCAGGCTAAATCCATTGGATTTCATCACCTCTGCACAAACCTCATGCAGGGTCTCAACTGCTCTGTCACACTTGCCAGATGCCATGTGGGATGGGGCTGAGACAAACCTTTCTCCAGGTGCCAGCTGCACTGGACCTCGCAGTCCTCGAGCAGAGGTGAAACACCACTGCCCCAAATATCCTGAGCACACTTGGCTTGTCACCTCCAGCCAGCACACACCTCAGCAACAAGCCCAATGCAGCCTGGGCCAGGCACCTGGCCACTCCAAGGTGCTCAAACACTGTAAAACTAACTTAGCAGGACCAGAGGCAGGAGAGATGTGACCTTCCTGGTTAGTACTCAGTCCACAGGCTGGCTGCTGTGCCTCTGGAAAGCACAAGAGATCACAGTTGTTAGCCACAATTACGAATAAAATATTGCTTTTATTTTAGTAAAGTAACAAAGCTATTTACAGATACAATAACTATACATTCCAATTGAAAAATAGATTGTGCTCAAAATTGTTAAAGCAAGTCACACACAGTCTGTTAGGAACACAAACAACCTCAAACCTCCCAGTGCCTTCAGCTCCTGTCTGATCTCAGGAAATCAGTTCGTTTTGTTCTGAATGATTTTCTGCTGATTCTCAAGACATTCCTTCAGCTTGTCTTCAGTGAGTGTCAGCCTCTGCTCCAGGATGGAAACTGTCTGCAAAAGAAAGTGAAAGCTGCTCACAAAGACACATTACACACTGTACTCTCAGTGTTCAATAAAATGCCAAATTCACAGGAGTATTTCCAGGTATTTGAAGGCTGGAACTCCAGTGTCAGCATTTTAGCAGGGCAGAGCCCACATGATTTCAGAGAGGAGTAAGAGGCACAAAGCTCTCCTGCTGACAACACTGAGCACTCATTTCAGCATTCAGTGCTTTCAAACTGGGCTCTGCCTTTCCTTTCCTGGACAGGTTCTGTCCTTGCACAATCAAGAGACACCAGACACTGGAGAGACTCCAGACACTCTTCTGCTAACGAGACACACAGATTTTAAACAATTTCCCTCACTTTTAGCTCTGATTTTACCTCTTAGCTTTCAACTGTTTTCCCTTCCCTGAGTGCTGTGGGTTTGCTGTAATTAAAACACTCAAAACTTGCTGGACAATCACAATGACAGGCAAGAAAACCCTTCCAGCCCAAGACAATGCAGCAGGCAAGGGAGAGGAACAAACTCCAAGTGGCAATATCTACCTCAACATAGTGCCTACATTTCTTTGTGTAATCCAGTCACCCTGCAAAGGATTGTTTTCTCTTTCTCCTCGAGGTGAAGTCATCATGTACAGGATGCACAGGAAGAACATTTTAACCACGTGGCAATAAAAGCTTCTGCTGAAAACCTTTTATTGATCACTCCAAGATAATCAAGGGCCCCAGCTATGCACAACCACTTTCAGCTTCCAGAGACACCAGAATGGCTGATAATGGGTGGTGATGATTTAATGCTTTAATATCCATAAAGTTATCAGCAACAATCAATAGCTTCGCATTTTGGGCATTTTTGCTGCATAAATAACATCCTCTGCTAAAAACAAAGGATGTTCAGAACGTTGGACTTTCATAAAGTAATTCAAATAAACTTGGACAACCACTGTTTGTGTGGCAGTTATACATAGAAAGCCTTTTAATAGCACATTTCGTAAGCACATCTCTAAGTGCCTGACAAAAGCAAGCAGGTCTCATTATCCCCATTTACAGCTGGGGAAACGAAAGCACAAAGAGAGGAAATAGCTTGGCTAAGGCCACTTGAGACCAAGAAAAGTCTCCTGTAAAATGATTTGGGGAATGAGACAAGTAGTGGGGGAGAAGAGAAAGCAGACATAGTAAAAACAACAGCAGGCATTAAGGCAAAGCCATCTTGCAAGGCTGCACATCAACAAAGTGATCAAGAGCTTGTGGCTGTCCAACGCACCAGAGCATTTACCATAATGCACCCTTTCTTCCTCCCCAAACATAATTCAAAGCTTATTTTTAATATATTTCTCATTTCTGACCTGTGAGAAGGCAGAAGAGCGCTGCTGCAGCTGTGGAAAGCTTCACCTGAAAGAATAAACCCTGCATTGCCCAAGTATTCCATGGGCTACAGCACCAGCTGCATTTAAGTTTTTTTCCTCCTCTATTGCCATCCCTTTGAGGCACAAGAACTGCAGAGAACCAGAAGCAACATTGTGGAGCCAGCAGGTAACATCCCAGGTAGCCCAGAGCCAGCAGGAGCCCTCCCAGCTATTCAGAGGACAGAGGACTTAATGTTTTTCATATCCAGCCATGCCATTGCCTAGTGACTGTCTTGGAGATCAGGAACAAAGCTACCAAGGGCAGAACACAGCAGGCTGAATGTCTATCAGGGGTTTACAGCAAATATCCTTCAAGCAACCAGACAAAATGAAAACCAGTAGGGATCCTGGCTTTCCCATTTAAAAAATGAACTAGTAACTCAACACTCCATTAAAAAGAGGGGGAATGAAACATTGCATCCATTTTCCTTTAGGAAGATAATCAGCTGAATTAAGGTCCTGGTCACACCACCCTGCAAGAAGCAATGCCCAGATCACTCGTGGTTCCTGTGTTCCATATTTACTGCCACCATGAGCCCAGCCAGACAATTCAAGAGCTGTTACACACAGCACCAGGAGACACAAGTAAAGCAGATTTCAGAAAGTCTTGAATTTGTGAGAAAGCTGTAAGGAAAATGTTTATTGAAATGGAAATTGCATGTAAGTATAAGCAGAAAACTCGCAGTAAGTATTTTTTGGAAACTAAAAGTGGAAAAGCAGAGGTCAGAAAAGAAATTCAGGAAGTCCAAAGTAGGAATTGATGACTACAGTCCATTTAGACTTGAATATATGATGAATATAAATAGGCAGGGCATCTGACATCCCAGGAAGGTAAGGGAAAGCAGAAATACAGCCCAGCTGCTATTGGTGCTATATTGTAGCTTGTACAGAAAAGAAAAGCTCCTTTATTAGCAGCTGAAAGTTTTACAATATTTCCACGTTGCTATTTATAAAGCAAGTCCTCCTCAGGAGGCAAATGAAATGCACCCATTCAACTCCTGCATGCTTTTGCTAGGGCTTCTCAAAGATAACAACCCAACAATTAAGCCAAGGAGGAAAACATTGTTAGGCAGATTCAGTGAGGATTCACTGCAGCCAGGTTTTCACCATGTAGCAGGATCTGGGCTTGCTGTTGTGTCAGGAGTACAGTCCATGTCTCCATTACTCACCAGGGAGTAAATGCTGGATAATTTGTTAAAGCCCTGGCTCAAATTGGCAGAAGGATAACAGCTTAGGCTTCAATGAGGAAAAAAGATCAAACTACGTATTTTTAAAGTATTTCTGAACATTACAGTAATATACTGAGCATTACTATGAACACCAGCACAGATTACAGGAATTTTTCACACAAAACTTAAATCACTCCTACCAACACTTCCTGCAACATTTGTCTTCATTTATCATCCCAGACTTTACATTGAAAAAACCTGCTCTTCTCTTTGGAAACATTAATGAGAAACCATAGAGAAATAAAAAGTTGCCTCCTATTTACTTTTTGAGTTCTGGGGAACATTCATTTCCATCCTCCCTCAGGACACCTAAACTGAGGCACCCAGTAGTCACGCTTGCTTACCTGATGACAAGCCCCTTATCCTATTTCTCCATGTTATTTTTACTCCCTCAACCAAATAAGAGTGATTTGGGATGCTGTTCCAAGATGCTTTCATCAGTATCTTTTCCTCAGTCCCTCTTAAACCCATTTGATTAAGCAGCAGAGACAGTTTAAGAACCACTGGCCTCAGGGCTGAAGCTTTTGCAGCAGCCCTGGAGGGGCTTTAGAAGAGAACAGATAAGGGGAACCAGGTGCTACCTGAATGCCAACAGAAACCAGTTCTACCAGCCCAAAAGAAACCTGAACAGCAGAGTCCAGAGCAAGGGAGCAGTGGTGGGAGTCGCTGCCAGGAGAGATGCACCCAGCTGCTGTGGGCTAAAGGAGAACTTCACCTGGAGCCAGGGGCAAGGCCAGCAAGGGCACAGAAGGTGGGAGAGCTCCTACCCTGCTGAGGGACACTCTCTGCAAGCTGCAGGTGCAGCACAGGCCCTTCCCTTCCCAGTGTGCAGTCACAGCAGCTCTGAGGCAGCCACGGGGCCAGAGCACTGTCTGAATGACCACCAGTAATCAGGGAACCCCCAAAAAGCATTGGCACAACAGCTACTCCTCAAAACAGGTAACAACAGCTTGGCTGAGCCTACAAGGGATCTCATCCTGCACACTGACTGCACCATAGATGTGCCCTTGGCTCTGTGCAGGAAAAACAGGACACTTGTACTTCTATTCCTGTTTATTCATAGCAGAAAATCCCTCACTCCATTGATCTCAAAGAAGGCAGATGTAGTTTTCCAGCTTTAAAGATCCTCAAAAGTTTGTTCCACTGGTTTTTCTAAGCATATGCTAAAAGATTTTGCAGAGCACTAACATATCAAACAGCCCAAGAAAAAACATTACTTCTGCCTCTTCAGATTTTTCTTTCCTATCTGACATGTTAATTTATGAAGACAGCATTTTCTTTTCAATTTATAAAAAAGTGCACCCACAAAGAACACACAACAAATGCAGAAGTTTGCAAGTTTCTGTGCCCACAGTTTCCCCACACCATTGAGCAGGTGCCAGGAAAAACTCAGGGATTGATGCCTTTCCAGAGGTACACTGAAGACTGCAGATGACCCATGGATTTACAGAATGGGACTTTACAAGTTTGACCTGGAGTTGCAGGCTTGGGAACTCTGCCCTCTGTAAGAAGCATGGCTGGTGTGTTTTCAGAGATGCACTGCTATAACTTCTTATGGTTTTCCCTAAGAATGGTAATTTCAGAGCCCACTTCATTCCCAAACATGGCTAAGAAGCACAAGTAAAATCATAAAAATGCTACCTTAGCACCCAAGGGGTGAGTTCAGAGGTGCCAATATACCTGGGGGGCACAAGGGACACCAGGGCCAGGCTGCTGCACAGCACTGAGGAGCCCCCCTGGAAAGTGAAAACAATCTTACAAGAAAGGAGTACAGATGCCAACCTGCAAATACACTTGTTAAAGTGAGTAACAGCAACAAGAAGAGGCCCCCATCACTGCATGTGAATTGCTAAAATGGTACCTCTAACATCTGCTAAATACATCCCTGAGCACACACACAGTCCTGTACAGAATCAGGAAGTAGCAAATAAATATCCAAGTAAATTAAGCTTGGGAGGCCTTTCTCCAAACTAATGCAATGAGTGAAACAAACTGCCACAGGAAGGGCTTACACTGGGGTAGCCCTACCTACTTTTTACAGGAGAAAATAAAAATTAACTCCTGCCACTAACCACAGTTTACAACACCAAACTCCAGCTGCAAGACTGAAAGGCTCATGGGAGAACCTGGGCAGTGAAAGCTGCAGCATGAACCTGTCTGGCAGGAGCAGCTTCTCCTCCTTCCACGCCAAGTTTTGCCCCAACATGCTGCCAGTGCCCCTCCACCTCAGCAGCTGCCCTTGGGACCCCCAGAGCAGCCCTCCCCTGGCACCAAACCCATTTAAAGAGAGCTGGGCTGCCCTCCTCACAAGCAAATTGTAACTTCAGAGCTTTGAGATGGGACCCCAGCCAGCTACCAACCTCCAGCATGCTCTGAAGCATTCTCAGCAAGAGCTGGCAGTTTGGACTAAGTGAGGAAATAAGTCTCATCTCACAGTGGAACAAGGCATGAAGCTTTCACAGCTATTAATACTTCATGTAGCAAATGAATGCACGCCTTACTCCAGTGGTCAAAGCCTTAATCTCAGAGACCAAATATATAATTAAGGTGGGGTTTGGCTTAAAATAAAAAAGTGGAATGATTTCTGACAGAAATGATAGCTCCTCGTGCTCAGACTAAAACAAGATCTGCTACCCCAGACATTTTAAATCATGTCTGTAGCTCCTCACCATCTCAATGGCTTTAAATGCAAACTCTAAGGTGAATTCTCACAAAGCCTATTTGCATAGAATATTTCACACCAGGCTGAGTCTTCCCTCAATGTCATAAATTTCCCTGGGTTTACTTTGTAACATGCTTCAAATTCCACAAACTTTTATTATTCCTACAACACACTTAGCTCCAAAGTGGCTGGACAGGAACATCTTGGTCAGTGCTGCTGTACAGCTCTGAGTCACAAAACCCCACAAACCCCTCAACACAGGTTTTGCACATTCATCCAAGGTCACTGTTGGGTCACATGGATTAGGAATACATGACAGTGCCTGCAGAAGGACAAATGCCAGCACCAGGCTGGCCTCATCAGGATCCCTATGCAGAGCTCCAGATCTGCTCAAGAAGTTGTCTGGCTAAACAAGCTCCTTGTCTGCCTGCAGGGAATGAGAGCTCCTAGTCCCACCAGCTCTCTTCAGACAACACTCAGGTTATCTGCTAGTCAGGACACTTGAAAAGTGAAGAATGTTTTATATGTAGCAGCCCAAAGCTCTACAAGAAGGAAGTGGTTAGTTATAAAATTCAAAATCAGTATTGCTGAGCTAACCTTCCCTTCTTATTAAAATGAGGGTGCTGAGGCCCTGGCACAGGTTGTTAGAGAAGCTGTGGCTGCCCCATCCTTGGGAGTGTTCAAGGCCAGGCTGCACAGTGCTCTGAGCAACCTGACCTGGCAGCAGGGTTGGGATTTTCAAGGTCCCTTCCAACCCAAAACTTTTTCTCATTTTCAGCTGACATCTCTCCTTCCACCTCCCAGTAAATTCCACTTCCTGCAGATACTGGAATTACAGTTCACCAACCCTTTCCCTAAATTATAGGAGCAACTTTGGTGTAATGCACAAATCTCCTCCTGTGGTACTCAGTACAGCAACAAGTGATCACTTGCAGTGCTCACTGTGCAATTTACAGCAGGTACCCGAACATTTCAGTACCATCCAGTATTTGCCAAATCAAGCAGCACGGTCAGCAGCAGTATCACAGTGCCCAAAGGGACCCTGGGGCACAGAAAAGGTTGTCCTTTGTATTAAATCAATCCTAGCTACACAGATGAGCCACAATCTCTGCCAGTTTCGTCCACACTGGGTGGAGACACAAGGCACACAAAGCCCTTTGCACCTGAGTCTCACCATTTACAGCCCTCTCACTGAAAATCTTTCATCACCCTTGCTTTAGTCTTGACAGCTGATCAGCCACAGCTCAGCTGATGGCACTGACACCAGATCCTGCACGTTTCCAGCAGGCAGTGCCTGATGCTTTCTGTGCAGGTACAGGCAGCTGCCTTGCTGCAGAGCTCCCAGAGCTCTGGGGCTGGACCAGCACAGCAAAAGGAGTCAGGAGACTGCCAGTTCCAGCACAGTATAAAACACAGCCAGTTAGGATGAGCTCCAACAAAATATCCAAGCATGCACCACCACAGCAACTGCACAACACAGAGGTGAGAATCCCAAATGACCACAGGTCTTTCCCAGCCACAAAGACTTCAAAACCTTCCCCATATCCATCCCCTGCCTCTGAGAGGATGCAAATCACTCACCTAAACAAACCCAGCTGCTGGTATCCAATAGCTGAATAACAATTTATATTAATCTTCAAAGTCTGCTTGTGGCAACAAATTGTGGGAGGTGTTTAGTATTCCTTCCCACTGAAGGAAAATCCAAGGTGAAGGTCCTGTGAACGTCCAGGGAGAGGAGCAGCACTTCTGAAAAGCCTTCAGACAGTGTCCTGCTAGCATAGCAATATCCCTAGGAGTGCATGCAATTTAAGCAATCTTAGAAAGAAGAAAAATGTACTTGCATCAAGATTTTATAACAAGCATATTTTGGAAGGAAATTTCAGGGGGAAAAAAAGTGGCTCTGCTGAATTACACAGAGAACTGGCAACAACCAGGGTACTTAATTTGTTTTGAGTGAGAGATCAAAGCTACTGAATCTCCAAGAGATGGGTCTGACTCACAAGAAATAGCCTCTGTGTCCTTTAAATTCAGATTTAAAAACCAAGCTCATCTGACACTTCACAGATTTTTCAGATGGGAGTTTTTTCATTAGTTTTTCAGATTTCAAAGCATTTCTCTTGGAATGAAAACTACTCACAATTTTTCTCCTGTATATTGGGTCCATCAGTTGTCTGTGGGTGTTCAGGTCTTGAGAGCAACACAAAACCAAGACATTTGTGCAAAGCAAAGGCAGAAGCACTTAGGACATGATTTCCCATCCCTCCCCCCCCCCATTTTTTCTTGATTGGTAACTACTTGAAGTCATAAAAGCATTCATTTAACAAAAGCAGATGCTTAATTTATATTCAGTGCCTCTCTTTGGCACCAACACAGGCTTGAGACCTCAAAAAAGGGAGAAAGAATTTGATTTTACTTGCTTTCATTATTAAGCACTGGACACACAAACATTTTCAGTTTTAATTAAAAAGCAATTCACTTGTGCCCAAGCCATTTTTTATGCTGAAAAACAAAATAATTTAGAAAAATTCTTCTCCCTCCCTCCGCCTGCAATCTTTTCTAGAGTGAAATAATCCTTTAATCTCACATGAGCTAGATTGTCCTTCAGTTCAGGCTTTGGATTATTTTACAGATTTATCAAGTCTTCTCCATTTCACTGTGTTGTTTTCTCCCAGCTTCAATGCAAGATTCGTTTGGGGAAGCATATAAAGCCATTTCCTGTGGGTGGATTATCGCAGCTATTTATGAATTTTTATGCTAACCTGATTCTGAACTCTTCATTTGGAGAAGACATCTTCCTTCCCACATAAAACCAGCAGCTTTTGCCTCAGTGCCTGCTGCCCACAGATGAACAGAGTGAACACAGCAGCTGGAGGTGTTTGGAGTGAGGACAAGAGAACATAAACTCTGTGAAGAGGATCACTGCAAATACAAGTTTTCCTCTGCAGCCAAGACAGTTACTCACAGATGATCTCTTCAAAAGGGCAGTTCAGCTGCAAGTGCAGAAAACACACCTGAACCAAGGAAACCTTTAATATCTGCTACACTTTTGTTTCAGCCAAAACACACCCTTCTCTTCCCCTTAAACTTTAATATTCACCCCACCTCTTCAAATAGGCACTGAGATACTGAGATCCAGTCTTCAATTAAAAAAATTCATTGATAAACAGTTTGCATTTTCTTCTTTTTCACATCTCTGCAATGCCAGTAGAGGATTTTTAAACACTGAGACACTGACAAGATAATAAGCTGCAGGAAAGGGAGGAGCAAAGCATCTGTATCATTTATTTATTACTCTCACCTTCCTCATTCCCTTGCCAGATGTGAATTGCCTGCTTTCCTACCAGGGAACCAGGGTATCTATGTAAGCCAAAACTACTGGGAACAACTTGTTTAAGTCCAGGTCTCAACTTCACTCTTCAAGGCAGCAGAATTATTAAGCACATGCTACTCTTCTGAAAAAGACAGCCAGACATTAACTTGATTTGCATGTGTGGCCAAACAAGCCACTTTGAGGAAAAAACATACAGAACCTTTCAGGTCACATCAGACCACTTTCTTACAAGTAAAACAAAAGATATCCTGACAGAGCTCTGGGGAGAAGAAAGAGAAAAATGTTTCATTGAATCAAAGACCAGTTGAAAGAAAGTTGGCCAAACCTTAAAGAATTAAATAATATCAACAACATAAGAATGAGGCTTAGTAAATCTATTCACTCTAGTGGTTACTGCTAGTTGTGATATGTAACAGGCACTGGATTTTTTGATCCATCTCTCTCTGCTAAGAGCTGAAGTGCCCAGCTGAAGGAGCGAATCTGCTCCAGTGTATCCTCCTGTGTGGGGCTGGCTGGAAGAGACCTCAGAATTGAATAAAACCAATCCCACTGAATCCAAGCACAACACCTCATTTCATCTGGAAATTGCCATCTATTGCCAACAGAGGGAAGGTACTAATAAACTGGTGACACAGCTTCAAGTGTGCAGCTCAGAACAAAGCTGTGTGCTGGCAAGAGATGACAGCCCACAGCTGATGTCTTACTATCACCTCTTTCAGCAGAAATTGAAAGTATTTTCTCTCCTTCCCACTTCTACATGATACCAGGTTTAAAGCTTGAAATGACAGCTACAGAAAAAATATTAGGAAAATAAATTAGGCTTATATCTGCATAATTTCCCAAAGTAGTTTATCACAACTGCAACCTTCCCCCACTGACACTTTACATGATGGTAACACAGGGTTGGAGCTACAACAAGAACAGAGAACACAAGAACTCAGGATACCTCATCAGAAATAAATCCCAGCTCCCATGGAGCTACCAAAGCGAATTCCTGAAAAGCCCACGGATGGCTGGATCAACAGAGGGTTTCTGGAAATACCACTGGGACTCTGTCCTCTCCTTTCAACTACATGGCCCTGCTTATGCTCTTAGAGTTCTCTTTAAACAAGAAACACTCAGGAATTATGATTTTAACAGAGCACTAGGAGCATCTTCAGGCCTTCTCCAAGCAGGGAAAATACTGACACCTCTTACGTGTTATTTATACAAGCTTTGTTGTTTTTGAAGTAGTGGTGTCCTCCTTTCACAAAGAGAAGTCAGCAGGCCCAGAGCTGACACACCCATGTTGGTTTGACTCTGCTGCCTGCAGGGAGCAGCACCATTTGTGCTGTGGCAGAAAGACCTTGGAAATACAACCAAGCCCACACCACCAGGCACTGTTTCCATTTCACTTGAATCTCTGCACACCAGAGCACATCCAATTCCACAGCAGAGGGGGAACAGTGGCTGTGCTGGAGCTGCATTCCAGAGCTGCATTCCCTTCTCCCACCAGCCATCAGCACTGCAAAAGCCAAAGTTTAGACATGCAGGCCCTCCAGATCTGCCTTGCTACCTGCCCACACCCCTCCTCTCTGAGGAGCCTTCTCCCTTAGTCCAGGAATGAGGACTTCGTCCAGGCTCATTTGCTGAAGTTTGTTTGGTGTTGGTTTGTGTTGCTGCTAAATATCAAAACCTTGGCAGGAAAACAGTGTCAGGGACATCTACCTGCACAAATGCATTAAAATGGTGTTAATACAATTTACACAGAGTAGAGTCAGTAGGAAATTAAGCACTCCAAAGATTGTAAAAAAGCTACAAAAAAGGTAAAAGGTTGCAGAACACAGAGTTACTCAAGGCAGCTTTTTGGTTTTTTACTATTTCAGGGCTATTTCCAATTTTATCCTATAACTTACTAATTTATTCCTCCCCCACTGATCTCAATTTCTCGTTCTGCTAGGTTTAAAACAACATTTAGAATTTTCTACAGTTACACAATATCTTCGACAGATATTTGCATTGCTTATATTTAGGTTAAATCCCACACATACTGTTTACTGCAATATTTGCCTCCTCTAAACACCTATGAAGTTGAAAAGGAGCCATTACACATCCATCATCAGAAATGTGGATGTGATTTATGTAATGAAAGATAACAATCACATTCCAAACTTACTAGGGAGACATAAAAACAGTATTAAAATATTTTGTGTATACACTGGGTTGCTTTTTACTCACAAGTATGAGGGCCCAGTGTCACACAAGATTTCCCTCCCCTCCTCCAGTGTTCAGTGTTTTAGAGATCACAGGAAAAGTGCTTTTTTGCATTTCTGCCAAGTGAACTTAAATACCTTTTGGGTTTCATCCTACACTATTTTAGACTGCCTGTAGTTGTGGCATGTTTTTTTTAATACCTAAATCAGCCTTCAATCTCCTGATGGGCCCTCCAACCCATCATTTTACACTCTTTGACAAGTACTTTGACAAGTTAACTCTCTCCAGAGCAGAAAGCTAACTCAGACTAGGAACCAGTGTGTTCAATACCTGCCTGTTCTTCCTCAGAAACAACATCTAAACTCACAGAAAAACCCTCCCAACAGATTTTTCCATCCTACCCCCATGGTCTCAGCTACAGAAGACCTCCAAGGTTTATTATCCCATGCTTTTTTCTCCCTACTTCTCACATACCTCAAAAAACACAACAACAGGGCCAGACAATAATCAGGAACAGTGTTTCTTCACAGGAGTGATGAGCAGTTATTTAGTTAATAAAAAAAACAGCTCTACTCCCGAATTCCTATTAAGTAAACACATTCTGTGATGATCACCATTCATGGCTGGTTCTGTTCAAGCCTTGCTTAGTGACTCCAAGAAAGAACTGTTTGTTAATGTTTCAGCAAGGGATTAGCTGTTTGTAGCTGTGGGTGAAAAGCATGTTCCAGCAACGAGGCCCAGAAGGGCCCAGACTTGTTGATGGGAGGAGGATACTGCAGAAATTGGACTGTGTAGGTGAATGCTGGGTGGGGGAAAGGAGCAGCATCTGAGCAGAGTTTACCTATAGGCTGTGGTATAATGGGGGAGGGAAGAGAGACAGATTATTCACCAAAACAGAGTTGTTCTGCCAACCACTCCTTTAGGCATCACCTTAGATAAACCCTGGCTAACAGCACAGTCTGTCAGAGCAGCATCCATCACACTGCAGCACAAAGGAACTGGGGAAGAGCAGGGCCTAAGCTGGAAGCCAGTGTGAGGAAACTGACAGAGATAAGCTGAGAAGCAGAGGATGAAACACTTATCAAAATACTACTAAAAAGCAGAGGGTTTCAACTAGCCATGCTATTATTCTATGAAACTATTGCAAAACATTCCCAGTTCTTCCAGCCAGAGGTACCTTTGTCATTACCAAATTAAAGAGCAAACCATACCTGAGTCAGAACATCCAGCTGTGCCATAATATGCTCCAGGGTATTTGCAAGACTGGTCTCCTCCTCTTGCTGCTCATGGTTCCTACCAGAATCCTGAGTTTTTGTTTTCTTATGATGAATACCACAATCCATTTCTGACTGCTAGAAAAATAAACAGACATATTCTGCTATTGCAAGGCAAACAACTGCACAAGGATTTCTGTTCCATGGAGGGTAAACTGTAAAGGACACCTTATGTTGGGACAGTCTATGCTATTAAAAACAGGCAAAGGAGAAAATGAATTGTTCTTGCCACAGCTGGAAAAGGAAAAGCTTCTGCTGACTTGTCTGCCTGCCCCAGGTGGAGGGTGGTTTTGTTGTCTTCTGGGGTTTTTTTGTGTGTGTGCTTTTGTTTGTTTTTAAACCACCACCAGGAAAGGCAAACCTTAGATAACAATCTTGAAGCAATCCTGCAAGGTTCAAGTTTTGCATGTGCAAAGAACTTTGGTGTGCTCTTGTGGCACACAGGCACAGACTGCAGGTCAATGAAGACTGACTGAAGCACTACATCCAAATGACAAGAATTAAGTCAGCTACCCCAGAGGAGTCTGATTATTTCACTCCAGCAGTAAAATTAAAGCTTCTCTCCATGTTTGGTAGTTGCAAGAAGGCAAAGACATTGTAGCACAGTTAAGTTCAGCAGATGCAAGATGTTCCAATATGCATTGGAAGAGTTTTGATTTAGTAATTTTAATTTTGTTTATATCTTGAACTGGTTTTCCTCCTCAACAAGATTAAGAACAAGTTTACTTTGAAGTTTCAACTGTTTTAGTTATGCAAGCTTGAATATTTCATTCAGAATAAATTAAGTTTGAAAAACACAAATAGATCTCTACTAAAGAACTTATTCTTCTTTCCTTTTCTTTCAAAATGGTATCTTTCTTCTAGAACAAACACTATTTGCATTGTTTATCTGCATTATTGCCAGGAGAAGCAGTTCAGAGAAGTTTAACTAAAAGAGGGAGCCAACTGGTTAAGCAGCTGCAGACTTCAGTTTCTCAATTTACACTAATGGACAAGATTTGAATCTAAAGCCAAGATCAGAGCTCTCCAAGCATATTTCTCCATGGCCCCATGCCTGCTGCAGCTCCATCCCATGCACTTATTACTCACATGAAGTTTACAAACCAACAAAGCAGCAAGGAATTCTGACAGACTGAAAAATACTCTAAAAGTTCTCCCACATGTACTTTCTCTAAGCAAGAAATGAAGATTTGTTTCAGTTCCTTCTCTCCTGTGCAACAGCAGGAATGCATTTCTCACCAGCACAGAACTGATTTACCTGCTCCTCTCTGCATTTGATGCCAGGTGTGTGCAGATGTGCAACTAAACTGCAAGAAGATCAGTTCACATAACTTTAACCACCAAACTGTTTAGTACATTAGGAAGATACATACACGCATACAAAAATTTGTATATATTTTAAAAATACACATAAAAAACTTGTGCTGCTGGGAGCCACTGCTTGAGGCCACAGAAAGGCTTCAAAGGCTCCCAGTCCAGCTCAAAACACAGGCAAAATATGCAATAAGCAGTACAAGGAGCTGAAATGTGAGAACCCAGGGAAGCTGCAGACTGGAGGGGGTGAGAAGGAAAAAGCAAAAAGAGGCTGCAGCAGTGGGAGCTTTGACAGGAGAATGCCTTGCTGCTGGTCACCAACTTCTGCTGAGAGCTGACCATTCCAGACCCTGCCAAGCAAACCATCCTCCTACAGCCAAGCATCACAAGGCCACTTTTGCATAAGCAGGAGGAAAGGCAGGGAAAGGTTGAAAGGACAGGTACAGCAGCTGCTCCCCAGGGATCCCTGTGCTCCACCACAGGCCTGGGATGCAGCTGCCTATCAGGTGGTACCAGCCACACCAGCCTCTGCTCATTTCCTTCCTCCCACTTGCTTGAATAATTTGGATTATCTATCTACAGGCCCTTGGCCAACACAGCCCACACTGCAGTCACACAGAACTGCCCCAGCATGGGAGCCACACTCCAGCTACTCCTGCGCTGCAGGTAGCCCAAGAGCTACGTGTTGCTCACTGATACATTGATTTCATCAACTAAAATATGTTTTTGCAGAGATGAGATAAATCCAGTCTTGAAGACCTGCTATTTGCTGCTTAAATTTAAAAGTGAAAACAAATAAAACCCACAAACCACTGCTTTTCAATGGGTAACTAGCATCAAAAAACATATTTTCTTTCTATTTTAAAGCTGACTAGCTTATTTTGGTGATGTAACTTCAGGCCAGTCAATCATGGCACAGCAGAAATTTGAGTGAGCTAACACTGCATACAACCTGCACTTAAAAACCCCAAATGATGATGAGCTATCCACTTCAAAACCCATTAGAATGAGCTGACTCACCGAGCAGAAAAATGACTGTACCAACAGATTTTCTTCATCTATCTTTATAGCATATGTCAGACAGCTTTTCAGGGTTGAACTCAGTCTATATTCTCTTTGCTACAGTTCACAAAGTTTAAGAGTCTGGCAAGGGCAATACTGCAGAGATGTTCCCACACTGATGCTTTAGGGGTCAGGTGGTCCCTCCTCATGCCAAGCTGAAGGCAGAGCTGTCAGATGCCACCCTGTGCTGTGCTGCTCACCTCAGCACCCCTACAAAAAGCCAAGCAAGGCATCTCCAGCAAGGCCATGCAGGCTCCTGAAGGCAACAGCCCCAAAACAGAAGTATATCTACATTTAAAAACACTATGACCACACAGCATTGTCCCATTTGGAGCACCCCAGCTGCTCGAAAGGCTCCTTGCTGCCCATTATCATGAAGATAAACCACAGCCTGCAGCAAGGAGGTTCTGAGTCAGGGCATCTGGCTGAACTAGGGACACAGCCAGCAAATAAACACCATGACAATGGGTCACAGCAGTGCCTTCCAAAAGGGAGGCTTCCCACTGACCAAGGTCTTTGACTATTCAGCTCTAGGAAGTGTGTGAGGAAGAACCAAATTGCCTTCAGACTGAAACATTTTCAAATTTTGTAAAAGCAGCGACTAAATCAGCTGCTGTTCCTAAGAATGACTGAAAAAACCCTGACAGACCAAACTGCAGGCACCCTTCTCCTCATGGCAATTTATATCATGTGGGGAGCCAGCCACCAGGGATTGAAATTCTAACAGATTTAGGAAAACATTGCAAAACTACAGAATTGTGTCAGTCTCAGTAGCAATGAGCAGCACAACGACAGGCAGACAGCTGTGCCCTCACCTGACTCACCTGTGGCTGAGGTGCCAGCTGAATCCTGGGGACAGGCACCAGAAACAACGGCACTGCTGCACAGGTTTAATTCATTTTAGTCAGAGTTCAAGTGCACCATTTACTTGGCACAACCAAACCCAAGTATTTGCCATTAAATATCTGATTACACCATCTGCGTATTAAGCACTGGGAGTAGAGCAAGGAGCAGCTGAACATTAAAGGAAGAATAGATGAGCAGTTTCAGAATACAATACAGCTCTCAGTCACAAAGGGAAAACAGAAGTGATTTATTTATAGCAACCACTTAAAGACAGCACAGTGCAACTACTTGGGGGAAGGGGAAAATTAATCAGCCTTCATTCCAGAGGTCTCTTACTGAGCCTCTTATGAAAATTGTTCTGGCTAAATAGGATCCTGGCCAGCAATTACAGTACTGATCAGGGGTGGGGGGCAAGTATTAACTACACAAAACATGTGCATCCATAGCAAACTGCAAGAGACAACTAAAAAATGCCATTTTGCTTTTTAAATGGTGATTCTTAGGAAGATATATTGATACAATAACCACCTACCTGAGTTTTACACCCCCTAATAAAATGTAGGATTCTTATAATTCAATCCAGAGGAAGTATTTCTTTTCTCTTCTTCTCAGCTCTCTCCACTGGATGGGAAGAACTGAGATGGTGTGAAGGAGGTAGGTTCAGCTCTACCTGTAAATCCCTTTCAATTAATTGACACGGTGTATTTACTCTTTTGAGGGTTTTGTGTTTTGGTGGCGTTTTTTAAGGAAGTATGATGTCAACAATTAGTTTTTAAGTATCTAGAAAGGCAGCACTCCCTTTAAGCAACACATACATTCAATGTGTTCAATTCAATGCAGACATTCAATGTATTAAAATTCACTAAGTGCAATTAAATTAATTACCTTGGCTGAAAACATTCCCCTCAAAACAGAGAAGCAGAAAACCCCCAGAGGTGGTGTAGGCTGTTCATTTGGACCCCAATTCTACTAATGCAAAGAACTGAGAAACACCTTTAAAAGTCTTCTGTTTTGAGGAGTCATTTTCAGCACAGGTAAAGTGATATTTGGAATGTGTTCCTGAAGAGCAACAGTGACATCCAGTGGAAGCACTTGAGCTTCAAGGTAAGCTCCCCAGGAAGGGCAGATGCACCACGCTACATGGGGGGGCTCATGAAAAGCTGAGAGGCAGCCTCAGTTCTCCCTGCCACACACAAAATACCACTGACTGAGCACAAGCACGTTTCTCTGGCCTGGAAAAGCATCCCCTCTTCAAGGCAGCACTGAAATTTCTGGAGCAATCATATTCTTCGAGACTGTCCAGACCAGCATAGGGTAACAAGCTAATTTAGCATAGAAGTTAAATTAGGTTTTGAAACAATTTATACAACCATTAATCCGTGCTCAACTCTTATGTCAGAATTCAAGTGAAAATAATGAAGGGAATTTAGAAGGGAGTGAGAGAAAACAGAAGTGAGGTTAAAAAAAACATTATGTACCTTTTATTTGTGCTTCAGACAAAAGGTATGTTGGGTTTGATGCAAGAGGTCGGAAATTTATGCAAAACCCTCCTCCCTATTGGTGTTACTAAAAAACCCAAGTTAAAACCACTAAAATTTGGCACCTCTACTGTAACAGCCATGTTTCACCATAGGCCAATAAATGTTAAGCTTCTGATAAACTCAAGCAGAATTAAGAGTTAAGAGGTGTATGTCAAACCCATTTAAATCCTAAGGCACTTTTATGCCAAAGCTTAAGTGAACCACTGGCAGAAGGAGGTGAAGCAGCAGCAGAGCATCCAGCTCTGCTGACCAAAATGCCCGGAAGGACAGGAGCAGGGGAAGAGCTCGTGGCCAGCTAAGGGCAAAAATGCATGGAAAGAGCCTGTCCATACAGAGAAGGCTGCACTTGGACTGAAATTGGGATTAGCTTGCAGAAATACCAGCATCCTATCTCTGCAAGTGACCCTGTCTGGCCATCTCCAACCAACTGCAGGTCCTCACCCTACTCCTGCCTGCCAGGAGGGAAAAGCTGCTCCCTTCCCACATTTCAGTGATCTTGCTCTGTGGTTCACTGTCTGTGGGTCCATTTAACTCACCTCTGTAGTCTCTAAGTGCCCCTTTTAAATCAGGACAGGCAGCAGTACCATCAGTTTCGAGGTAACATTGAAGACAGATGGGAGTTTGGCACGAACTGCATTTCCAAAAGCACAAATGGTATTGATGTGAAGAATGAAAATGAGAAATAGTAATGCCAGACACTGAAAGCCCATTGACAGATAAAACTCAATGACTACCAATTGTTAAAAAAAATAAAGCAAGTCTGTATTTCTTGAGAGGGAAAAGCTAAGAGCAGTCTTCAACATTTTAGATTTGTGTTTCCTACTTTGCTTAGGCATTTTATTTCCCTTAACCAATTTTCCCCTCTCAGTCTTAGTGTTTCCTGAGAAAATAGGAAGAGGTCTTCCAAATTCACTATGGAATAATTAAGTTTTTTTGCACAGGTGATGCTCAACTGCCTCTTCTGACACTGCTTCTGGAGAACAATAGCAACAAAAATACCAAAGGATCAGTTTTGTGTGGAAACAATCCACAGCAGGAACAAAAAGATAAGTATGAAAACCATTGGTAAGAAATTTCACCAGGAATTGAACTACTTCTCTCTGGTCCTCTTTTCTTGGGAAAAACTCCCAAGAAAAAGCAGGCAAACACTGAAACAAATACTCAGCCTGGGGTTATTCAGCTGCAGGTTTTTATACCAAAGCATCAGGCTCCAAGGTAAGGCACACACAGTGATCTCCTGAAGTGTGAACAGCTTCCAGCTCATTTCTTTCATCAGAATAACTTGCCTTTTTCCAGTGAAATAGGTATGTATACACTGTGTAACATTTATATCATGTGGATACCTACATTTCTTACTCATGTATAAAAATTCATGCTTGGTATATATACATGCAAACACTGACACACTCTTACAAACACTTGTTATTACTCTTGAAGTCTGAATTTTAGCAGAAAAGTTAGAGATCTTAAAAATTTTTAAAGCTTAAGGTAACTGCATCCATCTCAAAGCTGGCACAGCTTGAAAAAAAATAAAAATCTTGCCTCCATCTCATCTCTTTGAATTATGACTCAAGCATTAAAACAAGCCCCATACAGCAGCAGCAACCTAAGTGGGAGAATTTACATTAATTAGCTAGAGATGCTGAACTTAAAAGGCAATTTTTATTCTGACCAATAAGGACTTGTCAGGACTTGCCTTATTGTTCCAGAGCCTAAGAACAAATCTATTCACTGTAAGATGACAGAAATTAAAAGCTGATCCTCTTATTTCTGCAAGAAATCTTGTCAAACCAGAACACAAGGGAAAACAGTTGTAGCAGCACAGCAGCTCCCAGCCACTACCAGGCAAAGCTGTTGCAGGTTGCTGCAGTCACTCAGAGACCCTTGGAAAGCCAAGCTGAAGGTGCTGCCTCTTCCTCCCTCACATTCTTCACCAAGACACGTGTCCTGTCACTACAGATCCTTGTCCAAAGTCCTTCTTCAACTCTCTCTGGTCCCTTTAGGTACCAGAAGGGGCCCTAAGGTCTCCCCAGAGCCTTCTCTTCTCCAGGCTGAACAAACCCAACTGTCTCAGCTGCCTCCACAGCAGAGGTGCTCCAGCCCTGGTGGCCTCCTCTGGAGCCACCCCAGCAGGTACACATCGTTCTCATGCTGGGGTCCCAGAGCTGCATCCAGCACTGCAGTGGGGCCTCACCTGAGCTGAGCAGAGGGGCAGGAGCAGCTCCCTCAACCTGCTGCTCACCCTGCTTTGGATGCACCCAAGACACATTTGGCTTTCTGGGCTGCAAGTGCACATTGCTGGGTCATGTCAAGCTTCTTGTCAACCAACATCCTCAAGTCTGTCTCTTCAGAGGTGCTCTGAATCTCTTTTTCTCTCTTCCTGTTGAACATCTGTCCCACCACAAAACGGCTACAAGGTCACATCTCAAAACAGCCTTAGATAAGTGGGCTCCCTCCAATAAAAGAAGAGCAAATTTTAGGCAACTTTGGGTAACCATCTGCAACCTCCCTGCTTGGGAAGGATGCAGGGAAGAGCTCCTGAGCATCCTGTCATCAATCATAGCAAGACTCCTGCTCACCCCATGAAGCTCCTGCTTGGACAGCCAAGCAGAACAGAGAGCAGTGGAAACATCTTGAGTACTCATCACACTGCTGATCTTTTAAGAAAATAATTTACCTACCTGTTCCAGGAAAAAGACAATCACACACCAGACTAAAGCTTCCTGGAGCAGGAATCCTCAGAAAAGTAAGGTAACAGCAAATCAGGAAAAATAATCATTTTGCAGACCACATTTATGCTGTGGGCTGAAGGTTGGATCCCTTCTCTTGAATACAGAATTCCTCCCTTACAATGCTTAAAAATAAATAAAGAGAAGGGGATGGAGGAGGTGCAAACAACAATCCAATTCACATCCCATTGCAAAGAGCTGCAGCTTTAGGCAATGAAACTGATTCCCAGGAGGGAATTTCACAGTAAGTGAAAAAAAAAAAAGTACAAAAGGATTTGTAAGTATTAACAGGTGCCAAAATTAGCTATAGTTACCACTTTGGAAGCCAAAAGGTCAAAAAAAGAGGCACATCTGGCCTATGAGTAACTGAGAAGGAATTTGTTTACACAAGGACAGGCTGACAGGATGAACTGCTGCAGTCAGCACAGAGAGCATGGGCTGAGCACTGGAGGCACCCGAGGTCAAACAAACCCAACCAGCAAAGGAGAGAGGTGGAGTCAGCTCTGGACATTCAGTTATGGCCCTCAGACAAGTTTATGATCACATCATGTTTGCTGGGATGAGCCTCAAGTGCTACCCAGCAGGACTATTTAGGAAAATCTACCATTGAAGAAATAAGCACAGTCCAAAGCCTGGAGAAAGTTCTAAACCCAGCAGTGTTAAAAGAGGCCCAAATGTCTGTCTTAGCCAAAAGATGCATTTGAAGAGTCACAGGCTACTTGTTTCAAAGTCCCTTCTGCTCAAGTGCTGCTCTTCCCAAGCTTCCCTTTGTGAAGTGTTGATTATGCAACACTTTAAAGCAACAATTGTCAGCCTATAATTTAAGAGCAAGCATTTACTGCAGAGGTACTGCTTCTGATCTAACATTTACAGTCTCACATCCATGCTAACATACTCAGAATTCCCTTCTGACAGCTCTAGTGCTTTATCACACTTTCACATTTATGCTTTTACAGCATAGTCATGACTGCAATTCCTGCTCATGGTGACCTTCTCTTTCATTTGCATTAGATCAGCTCTCCTTTCAAAGCAAGCTGCATCTCCCAGGCCTCCTCTATTTACAGAAAACACAAGCAGGTGGGCAGAGCAACTTTGAAGTTTATGTCTATTATTACAAACATGTCCAATACCCTGATTCATAATGAGCTTGAACCAACTGCCTGAGAAACCAGCACCTTCTAAAGGCTCCAGTCTCCCTCTGCCTATGGAAGTGAAAATTGGTTTTCAGCAAGTTTGTTTTCAAGCTCACCAGCCTTGACAATATTTCATGACTCTTACCCCACAAGTTATTTAGGATTGTTTTTTCTTCCTATTCATCTTGATGACGAACTAGTTTTGATGTCTGTGTTCAGTTATTCTTTCTTGCACGTTAGTCAGGCTCTCCCCACAAGAAACCAGATACTGCATTGAGTGGTTTCACACAGCCACTGTTTTCATTAATATCTGTGCTTTCACAATGCTTAACAAAAAAATTATAACACAGAAGCATAAACTCTCCTTGCAAAAATATTCTCATGGACTTAAGGGTGAAAACAGATTTAAGATATGTCAAAAATATTGTTCATGTATTTGAGAGGTACCAAAACCAAATAATAACCTACATGCCTATTTTAAATACATTTACATCCTAAAATGTCTGCAAAATCTCAGGATTATTCAATAGGCAGAGTCCTGGCACACTAAAACACAGTAGTAGAGAAAGAAGGAGTAGCTTCTCTTTTCATTGAAGGAAAAGGTGACCTTGGCATGAAATTAAGAGGTGCAGGTGGCAGCTTCAAGACTGAATTTGATGAGAAAAATAACCATCTGAACTACACAAAACCCACCAAAAAAGCAAGGATTTGGCTCAAAACAAAAAATAAATTAATATACAGTGAAATTTAAGTCTTGCAGTGATGGTCCTCTTAAAGAGCCCAGTATGATGTATTTCTAAAAGATACAAGTCATGACATTCAGTTGAAACAAAAGAGTAGACTGCCATGAATGGACAATTTATTATGGAGCCAAGATTCTCATGATCAGGTTATACTTAAAATAGCAAATGAAGCCATTTTTAGAGATATCAGCTTCTTTTTAACAGCAAAGAACATTTCAGATCAATTCTAAATTTAATCTGAACCTAGGGTATGCAAAACAAGCTCTCAGAGGACATTGTTTATTCTTCCCCTCCGATCTTTAGCAATTTTAACTGCCTTAATCCAAGGATATTAAGTAATAGTTATATTTTGCAGCTCCCATGCTGCATTCCCAAGCCAAAAGTTGCATTTGGGTGGCAGTTAAAACACTCCTTCGAAGCATTTAGGATTCCAAACCATTTCTGCCACATGATTGAGCATGGATTTGCTTCTCTCTCTGCAAAAACACAGCACCTGGTCCAAACCAACACACTGCATCTCAGAATACACAGCTCCCTGTTTCCTGCAGGCTCAGGGCACCAGCAGGGCAAAGCCTTGCCAGCCAACAGCACATGGCATGGATTTGCCTGTCAGCAGCACACAAACAGCTGGTCCCAGCAGCAGCTATGGCATGTTTGGCCAGGTAAACCCTCTTCCACAGGGGAATGGTTTTGTTGGAGGGACAGAACATCAGGGTGGTCAGTCATTGTTCAAGGGGTTTGTTCAGCAGCTCCCTTCAACAGACATCTTAAGAGGTTTTATAATGAAGAACTAAGTTTTAGAAGAGCTCAAGCATTTTCTTCCTTCCCTTAAATTACTACTGGATAATCTGCTCTGGCAATAGCAGCAGTACAGGGGAGGGTAAATTTACCATCATCTCCCATTACCTGACACCTTGTCTACATTATTTAAGCCATTCACTGGAATATTACAAACCAAAACTGGTATTTTTTTCCCCAGAAAGGATTTCTTTGCCACTGCTGTATTTCAGCCCAGTACTACACTATGCCATATTTTAAATTCAAGCAGACAGAGTTCAAGTTAGACCAGTTCAATAGGCTAATAAACAAAGAGGTCATTGGACTGCTAGCTTCATAGCCTGCATAACTTTAGAGTTAGAACACTGGAGGGGAGGAAAAGGAAGAAGTCAGATTCAGCCAAAACCAGCCAAGGATCAATAAACACTTTCACCTCCTCCTTTCTTATGAGGCTGCTTCCTCCCATCCTCTCCCACTAACCAACCTCTGGCTTTGTTTGCTTTCTTTATAGAGTACCCCACATAGTAATGCATCAGGTTTAGAGCTGCAGACTCAGATCTTGTCCATCCCAAAACACTATGGCTATTCCAGTATCTCCAGCAACGGACTGAAGTCATATTAAGGAAAAACACCACTGTGTTTGAGAGAGAACATCAGTTTAGCACCCCAGTGAAGACCTAAATTCCTAAGATGAAAGACACTGCCACAGAGCAACAGATGTTGGGTAGAAGCCTACCCTTCATCTAGGACACCACCACTAATGCAGAGACCCCCTGCCTTTCAGACTACAGCTCATGCTGAACAAGATTAACCCAAACCCAGCCATGATAATAACATATTGCAGAATCCTGTAAGTATACCCAAATGTACCAAAAATATCCAAAGACTGACAAGACAAAATAAAGACATTTAAATGAATCATCACCATGTGCAAAAATTACAGTTTGTATGAGCAGTAGCTTTAAAGGGTCACCTTTGTAACAGCCAGCATCAGTTCCACATTGAGATCAGTGCATCACTGAATTACTCAGTTGCTGGATTTATCCCACAGGTACAGTCAGAACTCAGAGGTCTCAACACATGGTTCAGGGAACAGATATGAACTAATGTCTCCAGGTATTTAGGAAAGAACTTCCAGTACAATATGTCACCTATGTGTCATGTGTGACACCTACACAGCAACTTTTTTTTGTCTTTGCTGACTTGCAGTGAAAAGGTATCGTGAACATTTTCTAATTTCAGGACTGACAGCAGCCTGAAGGATTCATATCAGCTGGCAAAGCCAACTTCAACTGTTGCTCACAGCTGCTTTTCATGTGAACTATCATTCATGTCATTATGAGCCACACATTTTTAAACAGGGGCTGTTAAAAAAGAGATACACATATACATGCACTAGGTTTATCTTCCTTTTAAAATCATTATATATAATTTTCCTATAAAGTAAGTACAGTTAAACAAAAACAAACAACACCAGATTAGTTAAAAAACAGATATCTTGCAGGTCAAGTAAGTATCAGGGAAAGATGATTCTACAGTTTAAGCACCTGAGTCACTCTCAAGCTGCACAAAGTGTACTGAACAGGAACTCTCCACGCTGACCTACCCCAATGCCATGGGTCCCATCCACACTGCTGCCAGATTTCTGGGGTTTCACTACATCACCATCATCTGCTGCATCAAAGTTAGTCTTCCACACCATCACCTGCAGAAGAAAGTTGACTCCATTAGAATTTTTCATCTAAGTTTGATTAAAGGTCAATTTTGTCAACCCTTCAGAGAAGAGTCAGCAGATCCATACAAAGTTTACCTAGAAGAGTTTTGCCATTGATTAAATTAAGGATGTTGTTTGTAAATATGTCACTGAATACAGACATAGCTTAAGTGAGTTATCAATGGATAAGTGACCTTTTTCAACCTTCTCTGGGTCAAGAACATCATTAAATTAGAAGGACCAAGAGAACTTCAAAGCAGCAGGAAGAATAAGAATACACCATTAAAACCACAAATATTTTTAAATACCATGCTCAGCATGACAACACTTATCAGCCACACCCCAAATAACCAGTCACATGTTTATCACGAGACTCATTCAGAGGAAAAGGAGAGTTAGAACTGAGACCAGCATTTGAGATCTTAAGCCAGTTTGTCAGCTGAACACCAAACTCAAATTCCACTTAGAGGCCCTGCTCTCCATAGCAGCACTGATTTCAGAAAAGAGGCCTCTAACCCATAAATAACTTCAGCATATCAAGAGGACATCTATGGAGTAAAACCCTTAGTAATGGCTCTACAAGTCTAAAAAAGTTGAAGAGCAATCAATCAATGATTTCAGAGGTCTGAAAGACACCCAAGAAACCAGGCAGCTCATCTGGTTAACAGGGAGAGCACTCATTCTTCATTTACAAATGTTCATCACTGCTTTGCGTGAAATGAAAGCATTTTTCTTTCAGAGTTGCATGGTAACCAACAAGGCTATTTCACTGTGCAACTGAGGAAAAAGAAAAGTGATGCTCATATTGTATAGACTGTCTCTTCACAGCTAGCAAAGGTGCTGGTAAAGATGGCTCTAACCTGGGATTAAGAGCAATGCAACACAGCTCATTGGAGACTGAAGACAGAAAAGTGGATCCTTACTCAGACCCCTGCTTTGGGTTGAAGTCTGTCCATGTCTTCAGCAGGGCAACTCCCACTAAGTTAAAACCAGAATGTGTTTGCAGCACAGACTCGTGCAACAGGCCTCTTTGCAGTTTGGCAATGGAGTATGGGGGTTTGGGGAGGCCACATGTCTTAAATTACCACACAAAAAATTGGGTTTGACCTCCAGAGGTGTTGATAGAACAGCAAGTCACTTCAGCATGGACCAGACATACAGGGTACACTTTGGCTGTCCCCCACTGACAATGGAAAACAAAAAGCAGCAGCTTTTAAAGAAATGTGAATCTGGATCATAACTCAGAAATCAATCAGATACCTGTTCATCAGAACCTCCAGAAGCAAAAAAGTCTCCATCTCTTGAAAATGCTACACAGGTAGCTGGCCCCTGCAAACACATTTAAAAGACAAGTTAAAAAAAAGGTGAAAGAAAACAAAGTGTTACAAAGGTCCATTCACTACAGCTTTACAAGGCATTTCTCACTTGACATCAGCAATCTAAAGGCAAAATTTGAAAAGCTCCTACCTGTCAGGTAAATGGGCCACAACTAAGATGCTAAGCTTGCTGGCACTTACCATTTCCCCCACTTTGACCCCAGTTTCAGTTACTTTTCAATATTCACGGCATTAAAACAGAGAAAGGCACAAACCAATTTTTACAGCATCAGGCTTTTCCTTGTTCCCCTCAAACACTGAGTGATTGTTAAGCTGCACCTTAATGATTTATGCAAGTTTGTGATAACTACCAGTTTTTTTTTTTTACTGAAGAATAGTAGGCTGGCTGAAACTGCTTTTCTCTTAGTAGTTTTACAGCAGAGATGCCAGAATTAATGCATCCAGGATCACCTTCACCCCCTGCATTTTGAAGAAGCCTCATGCTTAAAACAGTCAGTTCTGAGAGACTTTAAATGCTGCTGAGTGCTACAGCACAGCTGGAGCAGCAGCACACATTGCACAGCACACACCTATCCCAAAGGGCTCCAGCCTTTCAGCAAGCACACAGGAGGATGCACACGGAAAGGATGAGGTGCAGTTACACAGAGCTGGGAAATTGTTACGTGTGTTGGAGCACAGACACAACAGACAAACTGTTCTGCTCAGAGCAAACAGCTGGGAACCCAGATCGTGGAGTTTTATGTCAGCTGCTGAACACATTCCTTTGCAGACTGTTCTAAGCCAGCAGCTTCTGCCCAAGCTGAAATGGGCAGAGGTGGCAGGGAGAAATTCCAGAGGCTGCCTATGGAGCTGACAGGCTGGGGAGGGCTGGGGGGAAACACCAACAACAAGCAACAAAAACACAACCAGAAAAGCCACAACAACCAGCAGAAAACCCCACCACACAATCATACACCTCCAGACAGAAGCAGTTACCCTCTTTCAGTAAGATCATGTATCTCAGAAGGCAAGCAAGAAGCTTCTCCTCAACCTGTATCAGTCTAAAAGGAGAGAATTCTGAGTCCACATCTTCCCAATGGACATTGTATGGAAACCTCACACCCAGTTTGCTTCTGGTTTCCTTTGTCTCCTTTGTAAAAGTCAACTCATCATAATGAATCCTGAAGGTAGACTAACACCCAAAGACTGCATCTGGGATAAGCACCCAGCTCTCACTGCAACCTGTGTCCCACAGTCCTGTGGGCTTCCAAACATCCTGGCACAAGGTTGTGCCACCAAAACCAGAGCCTTGTTGTGGTCGCTCCCAGTGTGAAGAGTTTCAGTTTCCTTCAAACACGTTAAGGTATTTTCATATTATCATTTCACATGCAGTGATTTCAAAATGCTTTGAGGCCTTCTCATAGCAACACCTCACATGAGAGAACTTGCCAGAAATGATCCAGCAGCAACAACTCCAAACTGGTGTGACTAAGCTTGTTCACCTGACACAGCAGTAACTGGGGTAGATATTTCAGACCTAAGACACTGCCATCAATCAGCTGAGACAAAGTGTGCCTCTGCCTCTATTCCCACCCACCTTCCTCAATGTTCAGCTCTCTAATCACATGTCAGCAATGGAGGCTTTAAAAAAATGCTGAAACAGAAGACAGATAAGCAGTAAGCAAGGGCAGACACAACTACACAGACAGAAAACTGCAGTGGTGAATAGTGCTCCAAGATGACAGAGGTGAGCACACAGAAGCTGCTCTCAGACTATAATAAACCAGTCAGAGTTAGGAGGGCAGAAAAAAATTTAAGACAAAGTGTTCAGGAACAAGCACAAGTGAGGAACACTGTAGAGGAGCAGTGTTTCCTAAAAATATTTTTATCAGTCTAAATATTTCAGTGTATTTAGACAAAATCTAGCACAACACAAATCACATCAAAACAGGCAATGAACTGACTCCAAAGTCATGGCATTCTGAAGGGAAAAAAGTTCAACAGCACATATTCTTCCCAAAATAGAAAATGATATCAAAGACTGAATGTGCCTTTTTAAATTGAAAGAAAGGGAACAAACAAGTTTATAGACACAACATCCTCTACAGATTTGTTGACATAAATTTAAGTGAAAAGTACTCTTGCTACATACACTTACAGAACTCTTTCCAGATACAACAGGTTTGCTATAGCAACATACAAATAATAGTTTGCCAAATACTCTAGCAATTTAATATAAACACATCAAACAAAAATAAAAATTTATACTTGCCAGTTATTAGACACAGCCTAACTTCCACTTGTCCCAGGTAAGCACAGCAGAAATCCAACAGATTTCTCATGCAGTCCTGGACAACGGGCATGAGGTTGCAGACTGAAGAACTCAAAAGCTTCCTTTTTTCCCCTCTTTTAATTTACTGCTTGCATTAAAAGTATCAAACAGCAGCAGTTGCATATTCTTCTATAGAAGTTCTAGAGAGAATTTTAAGCTTATTTCCCATATAACTGGACCTTGTGGGATGCAGCAACCTTCTAAAGGATCGCTCAGTTCCTCTTTCTGTAGCAGGATAAAAGGGCCCTCTATTAGTATTTCCTGGAGGTTCAGAATTTCCAGTCTGCATCCCCATTGTCCAAGGTGCTCCACACAAGCTGCCAGCACCAATCCCTAAACTTCTTCGGCTTCTTGCCTTAGACTAGACAGCAAACTGCAGCAAAAGAAGGGGCTGGACAACGAGATAGACCAACTCAGCAGTAAGGAATGTTTCTATTCGGTCTTCAGGAGGACTATCAAGCTTTTTTGCATTCCCAATGAACAAGATTCAGGCAAGGTCATATCTGCATGGCAGCTGAAACACCTGGGGACAGCCCATTCTGTCTTCATATGTAAGTGAGAAAGGTGAGGCCCAGCATGTTACATAATTTATGTGCAGAGATAAGAGATTACACCTTCTCCCTATTTTCCCACTTCCAACAAAGGAGGTTAGTGACCATAAGGCCTTTATTGCCTTAGCAATTCACAGGTTGATCAGCTTACATAAAACATTAAGTTTGGCCTTCAAAAGAGATACTCAGAACTATTCTGAATTACTTGAATGCATTAATCACCAAGAGGGATGGGATGCAAAGCCAGGACACAGATTACAGCACCAAGTGACTGGCAGGATGCTAATAGCATCAATAACAAATGACACAGGGATGACATAAGGCAACAGGAATAGTATCCCTGAACACAAAGCTTTCAAGGGTAGAGCTAAAAATAGATGTCTCTGAAAGAAATACTTAAGAGAAAGGCCAAGAGTTTAGTGTGGAGCACAGAGTCACACCTGCACACAGGCAGCAGATGAATGTGTACCACCCATAAATAAGGAGTGGACAACCACGCAGAAATCCCTCTTGAACACCCTTTTGCCCCCACAGAGCTGCTGGGGACAGAAGGCACAGCACTTCAGCAACAGTGGGGCCAACACCAACAGGCAAGTCAAGAGAGGCCAGGCTTTCAGGCTTCAGCTAGGAACAGAGCTAACATTTTGGCTTCAGCATAACAGAAGAAACAAGAGCCAGGTTGGAGAGGGTCCAGGAATAAACCAGAGAAGAGTAGTCTAATGATGCACTGTCTGCACTGTGAAAGGAGAGGCAGCGTGGAAGGAAGCTGGAGAGACAAGTGGGGTCAAGGATGCCAATAGATTTTTACTTTTTTTGTTTCAGCCTTGGGAGAAACTAATGCATAGTAGAGCAGAGGTAGGTAAGAGAGCAAGGGAAATGCTAAGAGCTGGGACAAGGCATATCTAGAGGATGCAAATAGCTGAATTAAAGGAGAGTTTTCTCTTCCACTGCCACGAAGGAGATGTAGAAGTGGGAGCCAGTACACTCAAACTCTCCAGGAATGGACTAGCTGGTGCAAAGAGAAACAGGAGACATGAAAGGAGACAAGGCCTGAGAAGCAAATCCAGCAGCAACCAGGACACTGGGATCCCAGCTGTGGCATCATCAGTTTGAGGCATAAAAGAACTAATAATAAACAGAGCAGTCACTGCCACTGCTGACAGTGCTTTCATCTGCTTCATTCATGGGAGAAGAGGGCAAGTCACATGGGAGAGAAAGGGAGAAGGGAAGGGAAGGGAGCCAAGCAGAAAAGCACAGGGAACAGAGGTGGCAATGACAACAGGGATGTTTCCACACAGAACAGCCCTGACAAGAATTCAGAAGGATTCTCAGTCCACCGGGCTTTGAAAAATTCCTGAGCAAGACTGTCATGCTTGCACCCTCCTTCACCAGGCTGTAAAGGCTACAACTATCACAGGGGAAATTTATACTGGCATCTTAAAACTGAAACTTCAGTAGCTTTAACTCCTCAAAGCTTCAGTCTATAAAAACACAAGGCAAGAACAGAGCACTCACATTTCCTTTTAAGACTCAGAAACGCTAGCCTAAAGTCAATTGTTTGTTGTTTGCAATACACATTTCTCTCTCTTTGTTGTTTGACTGCTGTGCAGGCCTGAGATGTCCTCACACCTTTCCAAGAGGCCCAGGTCTGCACAGATGTTTAATGGCACCTAGACAGAGCTGGCAGCTGACAGTAAAGGAGCACGTTTGTTTCCTGTGCACCTGCTCAGGAGAGCTGGCTCACTGGTCAGTGAACAGAGCAGGGAGCACTTGGGTTGCCCAGGTAAGTAGAATGCAGCTACTTCACAGTTCAAGTCAAGGCTGCTTGCAGAATTAACTTTACATTTTTTGTCTTCCTATTTAAAAACATAACTATGAGATGTTTTCTAAATATTTACTGAGAACTTCCATTCCACTGAGGAAGTCAGTCTGGAAATGGTCTAATTAAACCACTCCAAAGGGGAGACAAGCACCATGTACATACCTGCTCTCCTCTAGCAACTCTCTCTCTGGGGGTGGCTTAGGGGCCCCAAAACATTCTGTTCCTCCACAGTGATACAATCCTAGAGGTGGATGTACATACCAAGCCAGTGTCTCATCTGTATGGAATTAGATAAGGGCACTTCACAGCTTGAAGCACTCCAGAACCAAAATACGCAGCACAACACAGAATGATATTTCGCAGCTGCAAGATGTCAGCTCCAAGCTGCAAACTTCTGTCTCTAATGATCCTTCTGCTACAAGGGGCCAGCCACATTTCAATTAAAGACAGCAATGTAAACTTGGCCAACCTCCCCCTGTAAACTACAGCTAATCAGCTGCTAACAAATTCCTGGCACTCCAGCAGTTGCGTCACAGTATGTCTAAGGGACCTGAAGGTTTTTTCCCCTTCAAGTGTCCACTTGCATGCAGCCTTCCCAGAACAGTGGAACAGCAGCCAGCTGTCAGAGCAGGAACAAAGTGTCAACCAGCATGTTCAACCACACAAAGTCACAGCTCCAGAACATCTTCAGAACAGGCTGTTCATCTGCTGACTAACCTGTAGACCTCACTTTAAAAGGCCAATTAACTAATGACCAAACAAAATCCACACCCATTTTTAGCCACTTGGGGATAGTGGCACAAAGCACAGGGATAACAGGGGAGAAAAAAGTCCCTCATTATTAAGTTGCCTGGATTTATCTCTGAGCAGAACAAGCTGGAGAAGCAGCTACTGAAGGAATCCACCCCAGCAGCTTCTGGTGACAGCAGGACCTGTATTCACTGCCAGTTGCTTACTGTGGGTGAAGCACAGGTTGCCACACACTTTTAGTGGAAAAGAAAGGTATCTGTTCAATCAGGCAGTAAAAGAACCATCCCATACCAATACAGCACATGCCAGAGAGGGAATGCCAGGCAGGGCTATGCCAGGACTGGTTGCAAAGCCATCTCAGTGCAATACCCTTAAAGACAACCAGAAAGCTCTAGCAGCTTCAATACTTGCACTTGTTTCCAAAGTGAAGGAGCTGTAAGTGCCACAACAGCAGCTACTCTTCAGCAGTGCCACTGATGCCCAGGAGAAAGTGGCAGACACTGTTTTTACTGATCTGAAGCAGCAGGGAAGAAAAATAGGGAGATTTAACTCTGCTTTTGAATAGATGACCCACAAACTGTTCTGTAAAAGCCTCCAGTTAAGTACAACATTAGCCTAAAGGGACTTTCTATTGCTGATTCTGAAGACCTTCATCACCATAATCAGTTTTGGACTCTCATTCAAAGCTGAACTCTCTTTTTGTGCCACTGCAATCAGTGAGGCACAGCTAACAACTGGGATGGGAGAAAAATGGAAAGTAGGTTCAGCCTCCTGCTGAACTGTAACCAGGCATATACCTCCCTGAGGGAAGAGGGGAAACTGTAAAGATTCACTGTTCTTCCAACACTTACTCTTTTCCAGGAAACTACGTCCCAAGAACTGACTTGGCAGATCAACACAATAGACAGATATGAAAACAAGATTAAGACAACAGAAGCTTTGCAGCCCTTCTCTGATAGGAGTATCCACTTAGTCCAATTTTCCAAGTAAGAAAAGCTTTATATAGTCAAGGCTTATATGGTAGGATAACCAGCATTTGTTATCTCCTCCCCATTCTTTTAGCATTCGAACCCTTTGGTCAGTTTTAATCAAAGCTCTACTTCATGAAAGATTAAGCAGGAGCTTTTCCTATTTTTCCACTGATATTACAAAAAAAGGAGGAAAGGTTATTAACAGACAACAAAAGAGAAGTTACAGAAGAAACTTGACCTTTTTAGACATCAGACAAGCAGTCGCTAAACAAAGTTACAGGAAGCCAGAATTGCCAATTTTACACCCTACACAGATACCATTATTGCCCAGAAGCATCCCCATCATCCCCAAACACCTCAGGTTGTGGTTTTGCCCTGACAGTTTTTATGCTTTAAAACTCGGCCCCCACTTTAAAAGAGACACAAGTGGATTATGAATTTTTGTTCTCTTTGTCCCTTTGGAAAGGGAACCCTTAAGGCAGGCCTGCTTTTTCACACCCCACTCAGCACGGACAATGTAATTAGTCTATTTATTTTCATTTAAGAGTTAGAAAGAGAGCTCCAAGCATTCATACAATTAACCTTACAAGCAACACATCCAGCAGCATAACACTAATAGGCCAATCAGTTAAACTTAACCAACCAGCACCACTTATCACCTTCAATTATATCATTCAGTCCATTAACAAGATGTTCCCAAACCAAATCCCAAAATAATTTCCTCTATTTTACTGCTACTGTCCTCAAGTCTCCTGCCAGGTGAACAGCATTTATCCCCAAAACAGCTGTGTCAGGGGGCCAAGTGTTATCTGCAGCTCTCTAGAGAGGGAGACAGTCAGAGCTGCACTAGAGTGTGACAGGGTCAGTCAGAGTCCAGGGTGCTGCTCTGAGCTCCTTCTGTCTCAGATGTGAATCCTCAGTTGTGGAGCTCACTTTTAGTCTTGCCTTCTCATTCTCTCCATTCCTGCCTTACCTCCTCACAGGCCTTCCCTTCACAACAGTGATGATCTCAAAGATTATTACCAATATTATAATTTTACACAAGGAAGTTTCCAAACAATTTTTGGCCATGAAGAATGAAAGCCTCGAGCACGGATTTGCTCAGATTGTTATGACTTTGCCTCACCTGGTGACCATGCACAGTATACAGAAGTCTTCCTTCTAGCAAGTCCAGAATTTTAAGAGTTGAATCATTGGAAGCAGTAACCAGATAGTTTCCAGAGGGGTGAAAGGAAAGACTGTTGACCACAGAGCTATGCACTAAAAATGGAAAAAAAAAAAGCATAATAGTCACAAAGACCAGTTTACATAAGCCCAAGGCAAAAGAATAAAATAAAGCACAAGCACATTCCAATTTTCTGTTATAAAATTTAACAGGAAAATTATCAAGGGGGAAACATTCCACAAAAGCTCTTCAAAGCACTGGAGAACAATAACAGTAACTCAATTCTTGTATAAATAGGCACTACTTTACTGAAAGGGAAAAGGAAGCTTTGCCAATTATTCTGGGAGATTTAATGCTACAAAAGTTTCCAGCATAGCCCCAAAATGTATTATATGTGCAAGTGAGCTACAGGATTCTGTGAGAGTGCTGGACACTGACACACTTTACTACTGTGGAGCTGCTGTTCTCACTCCCAAATCATTCTAGATTAAAATCTTTATGTTACATTTTAAGTCTGAAATTACAGTGAAAGACACTCAGAGTTGACATTGCACAGCTTCTTTTGGTTGACTATCTGACCCTAGCCAAGACTGGGTTTAAGAGAAACTAAGAAATAAGAGCCAGCAAGTTGAAAATGGTCCAGTATAAGTATTATTTCTTCAGACAACCTATTTGTCTCATCAAAAGTTTAAAACAATATAAATAGACAAGCTATCAAGAGTGTGCACTTACAATAAAGCAATTTTCCCTGCATGAAGATGAAGCCCAAGATTTATTTTGAAAAAAGCTAAAGAAAATGTTCAAGGAAAAAAAGTCAAACTTCACTGAAGTTCACTGTAACATTAAACATTTAATATATGGCTTTTTTCCCTCCCAGAACTCTTACAGAACAGGCTATTGAACATATTTATTTATGAGAACATGCTGTACTTCACATATGCCCAGCTTTCCAAGTGTATGTGACATTACAGAATATTAATATTATGCCTGAGGAGGGATTTAACCATCCAATTATTCTTAATTATACTATATGCCCTCCAAATGTTCTGGTATCTCAAATATACTACTTCTGATACATCACACCCAACTAAATTTATGTTCTGTTGAGAGTCTAGTGTGCATTTTAAATCCACACTGCATGCTAAAAAAACCCTTAAAATACCATTTTAAATACATTAGAACCAAATATTATTTTTGGCATATGTGGATTTGAAGCAGATAGCTGAAATAACCTTGGTCCGTTGTAGAACAGAATGCCTCTACTTTGGAAACTCTCAGGAACATTAAATACCTCAGCTTAAGTTCTGAAAACATCTCCTCGTGACACAGACTGAAAAAATAGAGAAGAGAACCTTAACACAGGTAACTTATATCCTTGTTGGTGAATACTGCCTCTGTCAGACACCTGGATCTTCCTCTACCCCCAGCCCTGTATTGCACTATGTATCAAAGGAGAAAAAGGTCTATGTGGAGTTTTTTCTCATGAAGGAGAGATAAATATTTTTCTCCCCTGAAGATCTTATTCTGAGTGATTTGTAATATTCCTTCCCCCCCCCCC
>VZRZ01006679.1:332585-362516 GCA_013398175.1 Climacteris rufus | reverse complement strand
CCCCAGGGCCCGGGGAGCGGGGGGCCCCGCCGCAGCGCCCTCAGACAGGCTGTGCTGTGCTGTGCTGTGCTGGCCGGGCCGCCCCTCACCTGGCACAGGGCGGCCATGACGCCCCGCGGCCGCCGTTCGCTTCCCGCGCCGCGCGCGCCCCGTAGCAACGGCGCCGCCCTGCGGGAGGCGGGCCCGGCCCAGCGGCGCTGCGGGGCCGCCATGGCGGGCGCAGGGCGGGGCCAGGCGGCTCCTCAGGGCGGAGAACGGAGCCCGTGCTGCGGAATCCGGTTCCACTGAGCCGGGCCGGTCCCGTCAGGGGACTCGGGGCGTTAGGGAGCGCTGCTTCCCGCGCTCTTACAGCAGTTACTGCGGCAGGCTTGGAGCCGCTGCCTGCCGAGCCCGTTCAGTGCCCAACCACTCCACTCCTTTGCCTGTGCCTGACTCCTGCTCATGGGGCTGGATGGCTCCAGGGCCCGATGGAGGCGATGCCCGGGTCTCTCCGGGGGAGCACCACAAACTCGTGCTCTGTAGGGCTAACCCAGGTTGGTCCCTTCTGCCCTTCAGCTGGTGGCAAATGAGTTGCTTCTGCCTGGTCTGTGGGTGTCCAAACTGGGAACTCACCCTGGGGCTGGGCAAAGAGCACAGGACAACCGAGAAAGGTTTATTCCAGCAGTTTAATACCAACTCAATTAAAATCTATTTCTCCCAACTGTACTCAGCTCTATCTAGGAACAGCACTATTAATCAGACACTATGGACTCTCGTCCACTCTGCTCTATGTGCTTGTGCAAAGCCCAGGCCTGATTGCCCATGATGTTCAGGTTGAATATCTGGGCTCCTGGAGGGGCCTTTCATCCATTTTTTCTGCATCTGGGCCTCTTTCCTTGAGGACTCCTCTCCTCTTGCACGTTGCCAGCAGCCAGGGATGTGCTCTGTTGAAACTGGGGTTGTAGTAGTAGAGGATCTAAAACAGGAAAAGGAGAACAGTTAGGTTGCCACCATTCCAAGACTGGAAAACCCCAAGATACAAGAACTAGGATGCTGAATTGCAAAACAGGAGCATGGTTAAGGAAAAGGACTCTGAGGGCCATATGGAACCTAAAGCTCAGGCTAAAGCCTTATGGGACCATTGTGTTCAGCCATCACCACCCCTGAGGTTTTGCCCTCTGGACAAAGCAGAACAACTGCTTTCAAAAGCCAAATATCACTATTTCTCAGCAGCTTCAGTGTGGATATGAGCAGGCAGATAACCCTGTGGTCCTTGGATGGCTCTGCTTGGCATTGGGCAGGTGCTGCAGGAAGGTTTCAGATTCCGTGCAGCAACAGAGCAAAGCCATTCAGAGAAATCAGGTTGTGCTAAGTCTGTCTGTCCCTTTAATGGGTTCAAACTCAGCAGATCACACCAAAGTGTATCTTATCTGCATTTCTACTAGTCAGAAAGGCTCCCTGAAACCTGCCTGAGCATGGCCTGAGAAGGAAATGAAAACCAGACTGCTTGTTCCCATCCCCATCTCCTCTATCACAGAATGGTTGGAAGGGATCTTAAAAATCATCTAGTTGCAATCCCCCTGCCTTGGGCAGGGATGCCACTCACTAGATCGGGTTGATCAGAGTGATCAGAGCCCCATCCAGCCTGGCCTTGAATGCTTCCAGGGAAGGGTTATCCACTCTTCAGGCAACCTGTGCCAGTGCCTCCCTGCCTTCACAGTAACCTTCCTAACACCTAATCTAAACCTGCCCTGTTTCACTATGCAACCATTGTCCCTTGTCCTGTCACTCTCTGCCCATATAGAAAGTCGCTCTCCCTCCATTTTATAAGCCCCCTTACAAAACGTGGCTTCTTCTCCACCCACAAATGGCCTGCTACGACGAGGCCTTATTTGCCATGAAGGTCCCTCTCTCCTCTAAGACCCTCATAAGTGTTGGTTGCTGTGCAGAGCAGCTGCTGTACCTGGCTGTGAGCAGAAGCTGCTGCTTCCTCTGACAGGAATTCGGGCAGGGAGGCAGATCTCTGGAAGTCCCGCTGCACTTTGGTGAAGCCATAGAGGTTCAGCTGTCGTATGAAACTTTTCATTTTCTGTGTGTGAAAGACCTGCTGTCCTTCCCTGCCCAGCACCTCCACTTCAAAGAGGTCTTTGTAGATGGCCACACATTTTCCACCCTCACTCCACCAAATGGACTGAAACTTGCTGCTTTCCAGCATTTTCCAAAGCTTCTGTGGAAAGCAGAGGAATGAGAACTCTTGCTCCATGGCCATTCCTGGACAGTTTGGCTGTGTCCTACCAGCCAGCAGGCAAAGGCCAACTGGCACCAACGGGCTGCAGGTTCCAGTGCAATGTTCTGGCATGTCGCTGTGGTGCCCCTGCTGCAGAGTGGGGACATCACAGGTGACATCTCAGTGATGCTTGGCAGAGGTGCCCTGGCAGGGGGAACAGCCCAAGGAGAAACTGCTGAAGGGCACTTGTAGCATCTCCCTCCCAGAGCCACCAGTGCTGGGACTCCAGGGCCCAGCAGTGCCCACAGAGCTGTGCTGAATGGCTGTGGGCAAGGAGAGGCCTGGGCCGTGTCTGGCTGCAGCCAGGAGTGGGACCCCAGGGAGGAGCAGGGATAGCTGCAGCCTCAAGCATCCCAGGGCCCTGTTTGGGAAGTTTTCCAGCTGGGCCCCTCTGACACCTGCAGGAGTGTGGCTCTCTGGACCACTGCAATGCAGGAAGCAGCAGCTCCAGTATGGAATCCTTTTCCTGACATCCCCTGCCCCAAAGCAGCAGGGATTCCTTCATGTCAACCCATTATCTTTGCAAACTGCTCAAACAGGATTGCACTTTTCTATTTTTAACTAGTGGATTTAAAACCAGCAGGGAGAGATGGACCAGGGGACACACTTGCTTCATTTCTGGCAGGAGACCCAAAAGCAGCAGCTTCCTCTCTCCACCCATGAATGGCCTAGCAATTGGGGGCTGGGGGAGCAAAGCCCTTTCTCAAGCCATCTGGTCAGATGTTCTTGTTCACTTTACCTGAATCACTCCTGCTTTGTTCATAAATGCAGAGCCAGGAACACAATTCCATGAATTGATCTTCTCAGGGAAGCCATCCATTCTTCTTCCTGCTGCGTTGCCATTCCACAGTAGACAGTCTGCTGGTTCAGGGGTGTTTGTGTGCCTGAAAATCTCTGCATTCGTCCCTGCCCTTTGAGTTGCTGAGTCTGAAGAGATACATTCCTCCCTCAGATGTGTTCTGTCTGCCCACATAGCTATGGATTTTGGATCTGGAAATCTGAAGTGGTTTCCAGCACGGCCTGACCTGTTCCTCATTAAATTCTTTGACATTTAAGTATTAGCTTTTCTTTCTCTGCACAGAAATAAAAAAGAGGATATACATGATGCTAAATACGCCCAAGGCCTGAAAGAATCTTGTTTAATCCGTTTTAGAAAAGCACAAAACCAGAAACATGTTGTGATTGCACGCCCACTTATAAAAGCAGGAAATGGGAACATTTGCTTTAATTGAAGGATTCCACCACCCAAAAAAACACCCCAACTTGCCTTTAGATGTTACACTAGCAGCTTCTATGGTGGCCATGGATGGCTACTTTGCTTACCAAGTCCTCAGCCCCGGGGTGCCACTGCATAACATCAACAGCCAGAGGTGACAGTGGCGAGACACTCACTTGTGGGACAGCAAAAGAAGTAAATAATATTCATGTCGAGGGGGAAAAGAAATGGGTCCGGTGGTGGAGGCGACAGGGTCTTGAACAGCCCCGTGCAACCACTGAAACATCTTTGTGGCATTATCTGCCCTGGGTTTGGGCACGAAGGGATTTTCCCATCCCTCAGAACCGGTGGCCCGGGAGCCAGCCCGGTCCTGCGGGGAGGAGGAGCTCCCTCGGGCCCTGTGCTGTCCCCGCTGTCCCCGCGGCTGCAGCGACTCCTGCGTCCTGCACAGGGCCACAGGGTGGCAGCCTGGGCCCTCACACAGCCTCCCTTGGATCCAGAGGGAACACGGGCAGGAAAACGGGATCATGGGCAGCACGGCTTCATTAGAGATGGGTCCGGCCGATCCAGGCCGCTGCTTTGTGAAGAACACCATAACTCCGGGTGAAAAAAGCGCTGAGCTCGCCTCTTTCAGATGGCACCTCCCAGCCTGCAACCTAGACATTATCTAGTAATTCTCAGCAAGCCCTTCCCTGGGCTTATTTGTATCATTGTGAGGATATATCCTCAAATATATCCTGTGTATCTCTCAGGAAGAGATCAGAAGTGCCAGGATCTGCCACCTCTGTCACTTCGACAGAGCCTTGTATTGCCAGCCTTGCCAAGGCTGGGATCTCTGCAAAGCAGCAAAAGCTATTGCAGAGCATCAGACACACCCAGAATTCAGGTGAGTCGTTCTTCCATGAAATTAGTTAAACTTTGACTTCAAGCCCAATTCATAAAGCCCTGAATTTCCCTCTAGAGAGTGGGTCTAAGTTTAGCAACTAAACCTAATGTTTACCAATTCTGTATTGCAAACCCCAGTTCTCACGTGTCCTGTTAATACTTAAACTGCTGAACATACCAGTCTTGACACATACCTTTGCAGTTCTGAGAATATTGCAGCTGAGGGACAGCGTGCAAGGTTTCAGAAAGCCACCATGAGATTTCTTCCGGAAAAACTGAGGTTCTCAACAAAACCAGTGGTGGGAAGAAGAATTTGCCATCTACAGAAGAAGCCCCAAGAAACATGGAGTTGGTGTAGGCAGTGCACACAAGCTGAGATGGAACCAGCAACTGCCACCAGTTGCTGGCAGCACTTTCAAAGCAAGGTCATCCTGCCTCCATGGTCCCAGCATGGCTCTTCCACAGCTGTTTTGTGTCACCCTAGAGATGGAGGCAGGCAACCAAGCCTGAGATGCTTTTGCCTGTGTCAAAATGACTGTCCGGGGTGTGACAGCCACCCTGTTATTGGCACTTTGCATTCAGAGAGAACAGCAGGGAGGCAGGCAACCTAAGCACAGAGCTACAAGGAGCCAAAAAATGTGGATGAAGACTGGTAGCCCAGAGAGTTGTTGTCCGCCCTCCTTTGCTGCTGCTGTGGAAGGAGGCAGCTGCAGACAGGTCAGGCACTGCAGAAGGGACCAGGTGCACCAAGCAGCACAGCTGATGACAGTGACATGGTCCCATTGCTTCCATGGAGAGAGGCTGCTTTACACCAGCTGAAGATGTAGCCTGCTGCCACATCAGTTATTTTCCTTCTTACTAATGACTTTGTCCTCCCGTGTGCCAAACCTATTTATTTATAGCCCACATTTTTTTTTCCTCCCACCTGCCTTTGTGCTTATTACCCTTCCTTACAGAGTTAAGGAAAAGACAGGAGAAAAAAAAAATATTTATTCTCAAGTAAGTCCTGACCTAAATGCAAATTTGTTCAAGCAAATTCAGAGAGCTTTGATCCTGCATAAGAAGGGAAAGGGAAGGGGAGCAGCCTCTGCTGCTATCGGAACAGATCTTTACTGCTGCGTAACAACCAGGCAATGAGGCAAAAGCCACGGGAGTTTAAAGAAGAAGCTCAGCCAAAGGTCACCTGGCTGCCCCAGGTGCTGTTATCAGAGCCTTGAAAAGAGGGAGGAAAGTGGCACGAGCTGATTATAGCAACAAGGGAACCAGCTGACAGGGCTGGGGGAGCCCTCTCCCCTCCTCAGCACACACAGGGTCTTTGCTGTTGTAAAGGAAAGCGGCTGCACAGCCTGGGCTCTGGAGCTGCTCAGGAGACCACGAGAAAATATTTCTGCTTCAGATCTGAAGCATCTGCTAGGCAGAGAGCCAGAAAGTGCCCTGTTAATTGCAATACACTATTTCATTTGCTGTCTTGTCTTTGCAGTGGATTTGTACTACTTTCATTGTTCATCCCCATAGCTGAAGTGCTGAGGGGAAGGGTGACAAGGGGACAGATGCTGCAGCACCAGAGGAATGCACTGCTACCCTCTGTGTGAAGCTGTACACTTCTTCAGGCATTCAAGAGAGTGGGAGTAAAGGCAGCTCATACATGACTACAGTTTCCAGAACTAGGCTAAAGGAGGAGAAGGATTCAGAAGTGAGAAAACCTGGCAAGCTGGATCCAGCCAGAATACCATCAGCAGCTTTCTTGGCATCTACGAAGTTGTCTCTGACCCCTTGCATTGGTTCTACTGTCTTAAGCCACCTAGTTCTGGTTCTAGTGTCTTAAGGATCTTAAAATCTGTCACAGGAATGTAGATCAAACCTGCCTTCAAAATGTCTCCAGCACAGGTGGCCCAGCTGTGCCGATCTTGCTGAGGAAGGGCAGGTGGCTGCTTTCGCTCCCTGAACTTTCCCTGCTGGTGCCTGCAGGGGTGAGCAGAGTTCAGGCTTCACTGAACTCACAATTGCATCAACCCAGAGCCCAAAGTGCACAGAAACTGGTGCTAGGAAAACGCTAGCTGAGTTCACAGGAGTGCAGCTGAGACCTCTAGGACACAGAATTCCTGAGCTGTGGGGCATATGTCCAGTGCCCACACCCTGCAGGGGCATGGCCATACAGACCCTGGTGCTGGGACTGCACGGTCCAGCACCACCCACCCAAGAAGCAGTGCCAGGGGAGTGTGCTCCAGTATTCACCTCTCCCCATGAAGCTGCTTTCCAATCAACGTTGATCACCAGACTGAATCACATTTGGCTTTTAATTTGACTTTTAAGCCTATAATCTTACGGAAAAGTCTTTGTCCCAAAATATCCCAAGTCTGGGTCCCCACTCTGCAGCTTAGAGGAGGGTATCAGTCAGCCCCTGCTGAAGGGTATCAAGCCTTCCATGCAAAGCATTACATGGAAAAAGCTAAAAGGATGAATACTCAGCCATGCTGGGAGCAGAGTGGGCAGGGGGACATCAGAACAACTGGAAAAGGTTTACTGTTCAAACAGTTTATTATCAACTCTATTAGGCTGATTAAATTTTATGTTAGTCTATTAAATTTTATATTTATACTGTGCTCCAGTAGGCTCTGGAAGCATGAGAGCAGCTGCCAGAGGAGATGGATGGGCTTCAGCAGACACCTGCATGTCCCTCCAGACTGACCATGTGGGCTCCTGGAGGGGCCTTTCATCCAACCCTGCTGCACCCAAGCCTCTCCTTTTGAGGGCAGCTCTCCTGTTGCACATTCCCAGCAGCCAGGGATGTGCTCTGTTGAAACTGGGGTTGTAGTAGTAGAGGATCTAAAACAGGAAAAGGAGAACAGTTAGGTTGCCACCATTCCAAGACTGGAAAACCCCAAGATACAAGAACTAGGATGCTGAATTGCAAAACAGGAGTATGGTTAAGCAAAAGGACTCTGAGGGCCATATGGAACCTAAAGCTTATGGGACCATTGTGTTCAGCCATCACCACCCTGGGGTTTTGCCCTGTGGGGGCAAAGCAGAACAACTGCTTTCAAAAGCCAAATATCACTATTTCTCAGCAGCTTTAGTGTGGATATGAGCAGACAGATAACCCTGTGGACCTTGGATGGCTCTGCTTGGCATTGGGCAGGTGCTGCAGGAAGGTTTCAGATTTGGCACAGCAAGACACAGAGCAAAGCCATTCAGAGAAATCAGTTTACACTGCATCTGTCTGACCTTTTAATGAGTTCAAACTCAGCAGATCTCACCAAAGCATATGTTAATCTGCATTTCTACTAATCAGAAAAATTCACTCAAACCTGCCTCAGCACGGCCTGAAAAGGAAATGAAAACCAGACCTCTCACTCCCATCCCCTCTATGGCGAGGCCTTATTTGCTGTGAAGGTCCCTCTCCTCTCCAAGACTATCACAAGTGTTGGTTGCTGTGCAGAGCAGCTGCTGTACCTGGCTGTGAGCAGAAGCTGCTGCTTCCTCTGACAGGAATTCGGGCAGGGAGGCAGATCTCTGGAAGTCCCGCTGCACTTTGGTGAAGCCATAGAGGTTCAGCTGGCGAATTACACTCTGGATGTGCCACGTGTTAAAAACCCGCTGCTTGACTCCCCTGCCCAGCACCTCCACTTTGAAGAGATCCTTGTTAATGGCCACACATTTTCCACCCTCACTCCACCAAATGGACCGAAACTGGTCACTTTCCAGCATTTTCCAAAGCTTCTGTGGAAAGCAGAGGGGGGAGAATCGATTGTCTTTGCCCATGTTCTCACTGGAAGCAGGAGGAGCTCGTTTGCTCCTGTGTCTGCCACTGCCAGGCCGGATATCCTGCATCTCCTCCATCGCTTGTATGGCAGTGTCACAGGGCACAATCTCCCCCTGCCCTGGAAAGCCAAGAGAAGCCATATCAGCCCAGTGCATCTGGAGAAGAAAGGGGTGGTGTTTCTGTGGGAATGAGCTTGCTTTTCTGTTCTTACAGGTGGACTGAAGCTTCCCTCATTGGCCATCACCCTGCACAGCCATACCTCGTTCTCCCAGTCAGCAGGTGGAGGCCAGCTGGCCATGGCTGACTGTGGGTTCCAGTGCAATGTTCTGGCATGTCGCTGTGGTGCCCCTGCTGCAGAGTGGGGACATCACAGGTGACATCTCAGTGATGCTTGGCAGAGGTGCCCTGGCAGGGGGAACAGCCCAAGGAGAAACTGCTGAAGGGCACTTGTAGCATCTCCCTCCCAGAGCCACCAGTGCTGGGACTCCAGGGCCCAGCAGTGCCCACAGAGCTGTGCTGAATGGCTGTGGGCAAGGAGAGGCCTGGGCCGTGTCTGGCTGCAGCCAGGAGTGGGACCCCAGGGAGGAGCAGGGATAGCTGCAGCCTCAAGCATCCCAGGGCCCTGTTTGGGAAGTTTTCCAGCTGGGCCCCTCTGACACCTGCAGAAATGTCCTTGTGCATACCAGGGAGAGAGGCCAGCCCAGGGGACTGCACTGGACTGTACAGGGGGAAAGTGGGAAAGCCTGGCCCTGGTGCCAAAGGTGGAGGCCAGATGGGGCCTGGCTGCAGCGTGGTGCTGACAGAGATAGGGCAGCCCAGAAATTCTCCAGCAGGGTTGGAAATTGAGGGAGCAGCTGCATCTTGAGGTGTATGGGGTCTGCATATGCAGGGACATGTGTTAGGTTTAGTTCCATTACCTTGGTCAGTACAGACTTTCTGTGAGCAGAAACCTGCATGTCCTGTGGAGGAGCTGGTGTGAACACCTTCTTCTCCATACCAGCAGAAGTTCCCTGTGCAGGCCAAAGATCTTGGCAGCTTTCTGAGGGCCAGCGTGCCTCCAGCCCCTCATCCAAGCACGATGCAGCTGGGGCTCTTCTTTTGTAGCCCACTCTTGGCTTGTGCCTTTCCAGCACGTGGGGATGGTCCATTTTAAAGCTGGGGCTATAACAGAATCATAGAAGCTGGAAAGTGCAGAGGAGGAGAGTTAGTTGCAAACAGTTCAAGCCTGAAAAACAAAAATACATGAGAACTAAGACTTCAGTCTCAGCCAAAAGTCAAGCCTGGGTATTGAAGAGGACTGTTAGGGGTGTTTGAAACCTCAGACTTGGGCTGGCTCAAATGTTACAATATGGTTCTGATAAGTGATATTCAGCCCTGGATTTTCACCTGAGAAAGCCCACAGAGCTGTGCTGAATGGCTGTGGGCAAGGAGAGGCCTGGGCCGTGTCTGGCTGCAGCCAGGAGTGGGACCCCAGGGAGGAGCAGGGATAGCTGCAGCCTCAAGCATCCCAGGGCCCTGTTTGGGAAGTTTTCCAGCTGGGCCCCTCTGACACCTGCAGAAACACCCTTACAGTCTTTGCGCGCTTTGTGATTCACTGGAGAAACACCTTACAAGCTCCCTGGTAACAAACTAGCCTTTCAACTGGCTCTGAACAGTTCTGCCAAGCAAAGGAAAAGTGTTTCCCTTGTTGAAACACATTGCAGTAAGTCTTTGTGTCGGTAAACACTCTTCATAACAGCAGGATCAATGCAAACAACGCAGTTCTGAGCTGCTGCTTGTCTCTCTTGCAGCCCAGTGTGAGGCAGTTTGGCTGCAGCATTTTGTGATCTAACAGAGGAGGCTATTTCTGAGGTGATAGAGACCCAGCAGACGGCTGAGAGCCCAGAACAACCCCTGAGCTCACCTTGTTAGCACTGCCAGGTTGCTGTTCTCTAACAATCTGTTCTAAGCACTGGCTAAGTTTGGAAACAGTGCTAAAAGCAGGCTTGTCACGGCCATGCCAATGAATGAAGAGCTTGTCAACAGAGGGAAAGTCAGCAGCATTTCCTCTACAGAATGGTTTATATCAATGTGTGTCCTTCAAACTGCTGCAACAGAGCTTTAATACTGTATTAAATGCTGGGAAATGGGAGGAGCAGAGGATATTTCACTGTCTAGCTTCAGTCTTTTCAAATGGATATGAATCCTCTACTCAAAACAGAGATTCAACAAGCCAGTTCTTAACATGTTCAGACCCTTAAAAACATCCATATTCAGCTTATGGCTTCAGCTTTATCTCCAGAAAATTAGGCTTATCTCAGCAATTTAGGCTTACTCCAACGGTGAATTTCACCAAGCATTCCCAGAAGACAAGGAACATGCAGTTGTTGGCAGCAGGGCAAACCCTCTGGGGTGAAGGGCCAGGACCCAGTGATCACAGCCACCCCTCCCAACTCGACATTCAGGAAGTGACTTGTGTGTTTTCCTGTGAAGCAGAAAGGGGAAGAAAGGTGCAGGAAGATGGAAAAGTCTGAAAAAAAAAAGGGAGATGCTACAACTTCAGCAAGTCTGAGATGTGCTGCTTTGAGTTATCCTGAGGTGTAGGAGAAGGCTGTAAGTGTAGGAGTCTGCTGCAACACCTCAAGCCTTCTCAGAGGAATTTATTTCCCAGTGCAAGTCACCCAGCCCTGCATTTCTTGGTCAGGTTTGCTCCCTCTTGGAGAGCAGACATATTCCTCTGCCTCTACCTTTCAGCTCAATGCCAGGCCCACAATGTGCCTGACAGATAAACCAAGCCCTGTCAAGACCAAGCACATTCTTGTCCAGCACCATACCTTGACCCACTGATGAGTTCTTTTTTTATCATCTCCTGGAGATGTGGGAATTAGCTGGAACCCAGGATCCATGGGAGGCATTTCGAAAATAGAAAGATCAGAGAGGTTAGGCTTGAACAAAGTGAGGCAGACAAAGCCCATAACCCCTGCCAGGAGAATGAGCAATGCAAAGAGTGGATGCCTGTATCTGAAGGAGAGATTTTCCCCAGTCACAGCAGAGGAATATGTTTCGAGTAGCTGGCTTTTGGCCTTCTGTTTTGTTTACTCTTCCAAAGACAAAACCCAAAGTGACGCCATAACCCACTTTATTAAGTGCAGAAGGAAGCATCTGGCAAGGGAGGCAAAACATGACAAAGTCCAGACCAGCCTAAACAGAGACATGCACAGAGCCTCCTGCTCAGCTTGCTGAATATGTAGATATTTATCTATTACAGCCTGCTACCACAGCTGAATGGAAAATACCTGCTGGGCTTCAGGATGCCCCAAGCAGCCAGGAGGAGACCAGGACCAGGAGGTTGCTTGGTCTCTTGAATAACCACCACTGCACGGAAGGACCAGGCCCTCAGGTGATGTGAGCAGGCCCCACAGCCTCTGCCATAGCTGCATTCACGCTGACTCCACTTCCAGGGCTGTGTGGCTACTGCCCTGTTGTCAAGCTCCTGGTAATTTTTAGTCTGTGCCAAGTAGAAGCAGAAGAGCAAAATGAGGAAGTGATCCACTGAAACCTGTTCTGTATGAGGGACTTCCCTGGAAAACCAGCATGAGAAAGGTGCTGCCTGCCCAGAGGAGTGCCACACTTAACCTGGAGAATGGCCAAGCACTGCTTCAAGCTGGCTGATTTGGTCTCAGAAGCCAGAACCTCTGCCAAGTGCAGGCACTGGCTGAACACTGTCATAATTAGAGCTGAGGTGCCAGGCCAGTTGTTTCCAACTCCTGTTGTTTTCATTACGTATCCTTCCGTATTTTGTATTAACCTGAAGAGAGATGGGGTCCAGTTTCAGGGGGTAGGAGAACTTCTCACTAAGAATATCCAGTTTTATTTTCCTGGTTAAGCAGAGTGGTCCTCATCGCAAACTTAGGTGCACCAAAAAGGCTCCCGACTATAAGGCAAAGGGGAAGGACATCACTTGCTAAATCAGCTTCTTGAACAATTAGGGTTTGGCAGCATTTAGTTCTGTCAAATTGTTCCAAGGGTAATTATTCTAATCAGCAAATATTTATTAGAAATTGCAGAGGTACAGTGAAGGACCAGCGGAGGAAAGGATCAGCTATTTCATCTGCAACTGTCCTGACCTTCAGGGAAAAATCCCTCTAGCACAACATGGTTGCCATAAATACTTACACCATGACAAAAGATGTCAGAAATGCAAGCTGTTGACATTACAGGATACTTTGCCAAAGCAAAACCGTATGGCTTTCAAACAATGAGTTTAAAGACCAGCAAGTTTTATGACAGTGTGATATGCTATCCTAGAGTTTAGAGGGCAGAAAAGTGCAGCTGACAGTGCAAGAAAATATATATTTTCTTCTAAGGAAGTTAGTTTTCAAATTACACAGAACTGTTTAACTCATTTCCAAGTTCCGGATCTAAACTAAGCAAGTTCACTAAAAGTTCATCAAGGCAGAATGGGTTCACCAGAACTTCTATTCTTTTAATGCTTAACACTTTTTTTTTTTTTTTCCTGGGCTACATCTTCTGGCTCAGGGGATTGCCAAGAGCACAGTGCACACCAGAATCTACCCTTAGAGCCTGCTGCTAGCTGGATGGACATTTACTCTGACTCACTTGTCACATACAGTCAGCCAAGACTGAAGTATTCAAGGCTCAATGTTGTTTGTGCAAAACAAAGCCTCGCTTGGCAGGGTGGGATTTTACAGGCTCATTTCTCCAAGGATCTCAGGCATTTGGTTCCTTCTTCTGTCTCTTGTGAGCCCACCATCCCCAGAGAGGGCAGACACCTCTGCACAGGGATGCTCTGCTTCTTGTTTGTAAAGTATTACAACACTGTGCAAACAAATGGTCTAACCTTGCATGAAAAGACATCTTAGATAGATCCCATGCATGGGATTAATCACACTGATGTTGAAATCATTGGTGTAATGGATAAAAATGACCCAAAGGAGAAGAGGATGACAATTTTCCATCATGACTTATCTACACTAATTATAAACAGAGATTCCCAGCTCTCTTAAGCTAGGTCCAACAACCAGCACTTACCTGTGGCCTGTTATCTTAGCTGAGGACTGTGCCAGAGCAGATTTTCTGCTGTAATGGGCTGCCTTGATCTTACAACTTTAACCAAACAGCAAAACATCATTTTACTGTAACTGCTGTATATGTTTCTTGCCTTGCTACTATAAAGATGTACCCTCATCTCGCCTCCAGATGTCATTATTATAAGGTAAAGGTTCCTGGTGCCAACCCCACCATAGGCTCTTACACTTTGTTCATTTTGTACAGCAGCAAACACTCCCCCAAGCTGAGCCATGGTCGCTGCTGTGCTGGTGACACCAGGACTCACAATGGGCCTCTGGGCTTAGACTGTGGAGAGGAAGCTTTAGCATTAAAAAATAAAATCACAAGTAACCACGTTAAATTGTTTTAAGTGAAACATACATTTCATGCAAACCCTGTCTTTCCCAAATGAAATGCAGCTGTAAGGACGTGATGCTCTTACAGCTTTTGGCCTAGTGCTTTTATACAGTAGAGGAGGTGGAAAGATGGCATAAAACCCACACATGGTAAAACACCTTTGCAGCAGGAAAATCAAACCCCCCACACAGTAAAAGCAAGCAGAGAGTCAGGTCATTGGGCTCCAGCAACTAGTCAGGTAGACAACCTGAGGTATCTGAGTGGTTTTCTTAGGAGTGGGTGATGACTTAGACAGACTGTGCAACTGCTCTGCCTCTGCTCTGCAAACACAGCCCAATGTCCAACCAGCAGTGTCTGCAACAGCCTGACTCTCTATTGATATCATTTGCGTGCACTTTGTAAATAAACAGTGACTCACAAGTGACAGGAGAAACCCAGGGCAGGGGTTATAGCACAGGTTAAGTCATCACCTTCTCGTCTGTCCAGGCACACAGGACAGAATGGGGCTGGCTGCAGCAGGGTAACTCCACAGAGGCAGCAACCCTGGCTCAGTGACATTTGGCCTAACTGGCAACAGCAGCCCTGGCCTGGCAGGACATCCCCCAAAGGTGAACATTCACACTGTATCCTCAGCCAAAAGCACCTCTTCCTCCAGCACTGCATGGGCCACCCCACCCTCCACATTGCTGAATCAGCACTGGGAAAGTGAAAAAAAGTACAGAAGAGATAGATAAAAATTAATGGTTAACCTGTTCCTGCCTTACGCTACTGAGAAATAGCTGCAGGCAATCCAGAAATTTTTTTCCGCTCATTTAGTTTCTACTTTGTGATCAACTTTGTTTCATCTGCCATGCAGAGAGCTCCATCAACAGCAGACCTAATGAAACGAGGTCCCTCACGAATTTAGTATTAGGATAATTAGTTTCTGGTTTGTTTTTTTCCTCCTGGCTGCTATAGTTCAAGTCTGCTACAGCCTGTTTCTTGGTCAGTGGATTGCAAGGTCTCTATACCCTGGCTTTGTAGTTTCAGAAATCCCTTAGGAACTTTTAAAAGCTTTACTGTTCTTTGAACTTTTCACTGAACTGAAGCATGGCCACCACGGTCAAAGCTGCTGGCAGGCAGTCAGCACAACCACAGCACAACTGTGTGCCACCATGGAGTTCAGCTTGAAACAAACGGAAAACAAAGCCAATAGCAAATCATCTCATAGCAAAAATCCTTTAAAGCCCAACAGAATTGCAAAACCAAATCTGAAAAGGCACCAAATCAGAAGATTCATGTCTGTAGGCTCATCTCCTCAGTTCTGAGAGATGTCGTCTGAACCTTCAAACCAAAGCACTTGAGCAGTGACTGGATCTTCAGCCCTGAACACCCAGGGGTTAGGAAAGCTCTTCAGTGCAAATCTTCTTCTATTATCAACAGTAGCCAGCCACAACTGTTGCCCTAAGTTTTGCAGTTCTGATGTTTTCATTCTTTTGTATCTGTTTCTCATACATTCTCTGCAAACATATCCATGTTTTTGTAACGGTAGTTTATTATTTACATTCCTTTCTCCTGGGCAGTGAAGTTTAATGGATACTTCCTTTGACCAGTGTGATTGAGGGGCAGCAAGTCGTCCCTCCAATCCACTGTGGTTTCTAAGACACATATAAAATAAACTCCGGCCCATTTTGGGCCCAGTTGTTTCTTATGACCGCTTATTACGGCTTATCAGCCGCGGATGTAAGGAGACGCAGAATAGAGGAGACGGAGTCAGAGTTCGTGTTCAGAGCAAAGGGCGGAAGGGGGAGAACCCACCTTCTTTTAATTCTTATATACACTTTTTGAAATCACAGTTCATTGGAGAAAATTAACACTTCCGTCTTTAACTACAGTGGTTAAAAGAAATGTCCATCAAAGGATCTGTGTCCATGGGAAAGGAATGTAAAACAAGATAATTTTACAACAACATAGCTATGTTTACAGAATCTCGTCCTTGAAAACTATCTAGCACAGCTAGCTATCCTTAACAGTAAAAATGGGCAACAGTTTCTTTGCTCTGTTAGCAAGTGTCCGTGTCCTTCTTTTCGTGTCCTTATTGTGACAACAACTGCCTGGCATAAACCCTCCTGTCACAAGAGGAGAGTCAGTCCTTTATCCTTGCAGCCCATCGCTGTGCAGGACTGCCTGGTACTGCTGGGGAAGCTGGAGCTGTGCATAAATGGATGGCTGATTCATGCTGGGACACTGGGCTATTTTCTTGTCCCCCCAGTGCCATCTCACCCAGCACAAGAGAGCTGTGAAACCAGTTCCCTGCACGGTCCCACTCCACTGGGCTGAGCAACCAGACACGTCAGAGCTTACTTGGAGGCTGTGATCCTTAAGGCTTTGTCTGGTTGCAATGAAGTCACCTCCTAGGGAGGGTGTCCTGCCCTGCCCACCTGCAGTGTCTGGGCAAGGTGGCCATGCAGGGACAGGAACAGAGGCTGCAAGGGTCTGCTTTGCAGGCTGCAGAAAGAGCAGAGACATGCTAAGACCAGCTAAGGTTCCAGAGACCTCATAGTGCCTCCTCAACTCTGTCAACCCACATCCAGAGGGGCATGGTCATCTCCATGTCCTTCCTCTCTTGCCCAGCAGGCCCAGCTGTGCTCCACACCCCCACCTTGGGCAGCCCAGGTCTGGCCTGGGGCCACTGCACCACCCCAGAGGTGGAAGCAAAGACCTGAGCTCTGGCAGGGTGGGGGTGTGCAGGAAAGAGGCAACCCCAGGTTGCAGAGAGCTCACTGCAACACAAACAGCTAAGGTGGTTTACTTCTTCAGGCACCCTTTACTTTGAGATTAATTCAAATTAAAAGTTGTTTCATTCACAGGACAAGTGAAGCTTGCAAGACACGTAACTGGTGGGACAACTACTTGCTAGCAGCCCAGATCATTATTCAAGACTCCTGCTTGTGTTTACTTTAGAGACCCTCCATGTTCCAGTACAGCTCACCCACTGCCCAGAAGTTTGGCAACATCTGAGGCTACAGTAACCGTTAAACTGTAGTCCATGGTTTGGGCAGAAACCTACACTGAACAATATCAAGACTTATCTTGATATGAGCTAAGCCAAGTTGAGCAAATGGGAGATGTGCTCTCGCAACAGAAAGCTGTGCAGAGCCCCAGGCCAGGCAGAGGGTTGCCAATGCCTCCATGTCAAGAGGTCAAGTCCAAGGGCCAGCAGACCTCATCTCTTACCCACACCAACACCATACACTTCCCAAAGAGGTGCAAGAACCCCAGACTGCCTGCAAAGGTCCTGACCTGGCCTCCAACACCTCAGGACTGGTTTATGTCTGGAGAGTACACCCAGGATTACCTCAGGAAAGCATCACTGTTCATTACAACACCCAGTTGCCTTGCTTCCCATTTAAGAACCTGAGTGGGACACTTCATTTTGTTAAATTTGTTGGCCTCAGCAACTTCTGAAGACAATAAGACACACATAAGTAAACTCAGTTAACCAGTGGCTAAAGGGATTTTCTCACAGCCCAATCATCTTTGAGTTAAATCCCACAATTTCATGGCAACAAGCCCCAGATAGGCTGGAGATGTTGGGAACAGGAGGTTCTCCCCAGCTACCACACAATACATATTATTCCTGGGTAGCTATTTGTTGCCACCAATCGTGCTGAGAACAGAACTGTTCCCTGTGACACAGTGGATTCAATTTATAATAAAACCAAAAAGAGAAAAAAATAGGGCAGCCTTGACAATATCTGCTTGACTCACCCCTGCTGTTGTGTTTAATATTGTTGTAGAATTGCTCCATGCAGGGAGCAATTTAGAAAAAGCTTGATGAGGAAAAGCTTGTGATGAGGAAAGCTCATCTGCTTTCCTTCAGAGCAGCTGCCTGTCCATGACAGATGCACTTGTCACGTATGTGGAGATGGCTCATGCATACTGAAGGAGCAACTCATTCAGCAACCACACATTTATGAGACAGTTTCTAATCAATCCCTTCCTGCAAGCACAGATAACAAGCCATCCTCAACACTCTCGCCACAAGTACATGACAGCTCCAGCACTCTGCTGTCTCCAGCACACAGCAGCCTCATTGTGCAAGGACCCACCAAGCCAGTGTGACAATCCTGGCCTCAGGGCACCCATCCCCTGCTAACTCAGAAAATCTTGTGCTGCAAATGTACCCTAATCCTGCATCTTGACTAAGACTTTCAAGCTGTGTGCAGTACACTGGCAATCACATGGCAGTGCCTCCAGCTAAGGTCCATGCCTGCTGCCTGCTTCCTTAATGCTCTGCCCCATTTGAGTGCACAAAGCATGGCAGATGGCCTTTTACTGTAGGTGAAAAAATGTCATTCTGTTCAAAATTTCATTGCTGTGTTGCTGCCTGCATTGACTTCTCCAGACTAGTGTGGTGTGATGAGACAAGGACTGCCTACCCTTGGGTTAGACAGTGGGAGAACTGGGATCTGCAGAGAGCTCTTCAGATATTAAACAGAAACCACCAAGATTAAGACACTGAAGAGGAAGGACAGCCCAGACACAGACAGACATGCTTTATCAAGCCAGCACAGCAGATGCTGGTAGAAAGTGAGCAGCAAAGGCTGCAGGAGGCTGCATCTGAAACAGAATGAGCAGCTCTGCAAGAACCTGTGATGTGGGAAAAGGTCAGTGCACCTTCAAGCACAAGAGTCTGTGCCAGGATCCTCCTGCAACTGGAGAGGCTTCAAACACTCAGCTTTAGCCTGGGTGAATGGCGAGGGGACCCAGCAAACAGCAAGGCAGAAGCAGGCAGAGCCCTCTGCTCACTGCACAACCCACCTTCCTCACCTTTTCATCACCAAAAATGCAGCATACTGGAATCTCATTCTATAATTACAAGATTGTGTTGCCTCACCTTGATTACCAGTGAAGCCTTTGAGTGATTCTAGCTTCTCCTGTCTAGCCTGGCTGTCTCAAAGACATGGTGTTTCTACATGTTTTGAAGGGAAAGAGAAATCCCTCAGTGAGCAGGTGGAGAGGGGAGATACATTCCTGCTTCTGCCAAGGAAAAGCTGCAGCTCTGCCTGTCTGCTGGCTGGCCAGCAAGCACATATACACCTTCCCAAGAGAGAAGTAGCCAGGGCACAGAATGTCTCCCACTGAGCTGATATTTTCTAGGGGATGTGGGAGAGAAGTGAGGATAGTGAGGGATATTAAGAGTTACTGCATCAGAGGCAAGTATGAGTAAAGTCAGACTTCACTGAACCAAAGCCTTGTCCCTTGCTTAGGTTACAGTCAGGAGTTTATGCTAAGGGTTTTCTCAGTGGGTATCACAAGGTGTCAGCTCTGCTACAAGCATAGTGGAGCAGCCCCAGGGTAATGGCACTGGCACAACACTGAGATGAACTTTGGTTCAGGTCCCAGTTTTGCTTTTGGCATCCAAAGGCATTTGCTTGTTCTGTGTCCCCTGTTCACCCTGCCGGGACAGCTGTCTCCCAGCAGGGACTGCTCCTCCAGCAACATGGCACCAGTCTCTGCTGGGCACACACAGCCAAGCCAAAGACCAGCAGAAAACACCTCCTTTTTACCAAAATCAAACCCAAGAAAGTCAAGAAAAGGCAAACCACCCCAACCACTCAAATCAAGTTCCTATTGCCTACCCTAATGCACTGTTCCTCCATCACAGAGCATACTGTGCTTTCTTGCAGAGTATCACACATCCCTACAGCTGCAGAGCTTCCTCTCTCCAACTGTTCTGCCCAGGGTGGGTGAAAGAACAGGCCATACTGCCTGCCACCTCCCCCAGGAAAAGCTAGCTTGGTTTTCCGTAAAGAACTGCTCAGCAGAGGAGCCCTGCTAGATGTCTCCTACTTTTGAAATTGTTTTTCTTTTCCACTTGATGCTGACCTACATAATAAACAGGTCACTGGAACATGAAAGATGTTTTTCAAGGCAGAAGAGAAAAGCCAGGCAGCTCCCCCTCCACGGGGGCTTCTGAGGACAAAGTGATGTGCAGCTTCCCCGGGGCCCCACTCAACAGCCTCCTCTGTGCTGCTCTGTCTGAAATCAGCAGGAGCTGCTGGGACCCCACGGGGGATCAGACCCTGAGCAGAATATCAGGCTGGTTAAAGCTCCATGGGGGACTGAGAGGAGCTTCAGGAACACAGACCTTCCTCACGTGAACAGTACACATGCCGTGTGCAGTCCCTGTGCACGAGGCTGGGAGCTCACACAATGGCCTGGCTGTGTGGGACTCAATCCAGTGGGCAAGGCAAACTCCTACCAACAGAGCAGCAAAGGGAGGGAAGGAGAGAGCCAGAAGATGTAAGGGGACAATGCCATGATCCCTGTGGTGCAAACCCCTCCCCAGCTGAATATAGGATTGGGTTGTAGCAGGTCTGCAAGCCACAGGACTACAGCACTGAGACATTCCCAGCTGGAACAGTGCTCTACCTGAAAATCTGGCAGGCAAGAAGCAGGGTTAGAGGAGCTTGAAGTCAATTTGCTTCTCAAGCTCTAGCCACCATTGCTGCTTCTTTATGGGCAGCATCCTTAAAGGCTTCCAGCAATAAAGCACAAACTAGAAATGAGAAAGATTTGAGTAGCCAAGAGAAGAGAGACCTGGGGTAACTTTTCAGTGTCTGTATGGTTGAAGGCATGGCAGCATGGAACTGGTCTGTCTCAGGCTGCTAGTGCTGGATGTCCCCAGCACCATCCTCCCTAATCTGGCAGTGGGTCTATCCCCCTTTTCCCAAAAGGGAGACAATCCTGTGAAAGGTGTATGCCAGCATATCTAATCCCCACACCAACTGTGCAAAGTGCAAGCAGCAAGTTACCTACCCATGGGTAAAGCAGGGATCTATTAGAGAAATTAATGTAATGTGATCCTGCCTGGGGCTCAGTCAGTCCCAGAAGGATACGGAGAGTGAGTAACCAGAGCAGGCAAGGGTAAGAAGCTCTCTCAAACAGCCTGATGGCTCAGAGAGCTTCAGTGACAATAGTGCAAGTCTGGTAACTAGGTCACAGTTATGATCCTTAATTAATCCTGAAGAGACCCCATCTGCCATGGGGAACATGACAGATAAGGTGCCTCATTAAGCACAGAGGCAGGCCAGGGGTAATGCCAGACCCCAGCCAAGCAGCAGCTGCTTTGCCCAGCCTGCTCTCTGCCAAGCTTTCAGCCAGCAGACACACCAGGCTCTGCCCATCTCCCCTGAGGAAGCAACAGCAGCCCAGAACGTGTTCACAAGCCCCTGCCCAAACCACAGTGACATAAACCATGACAGAGGAGAGACATGAGATTGAAAACAGACCAGGGCAGGCAGACATGAGGCTCCAGCAGAGGAGCTGTACCAAAACTGGATGGACAGCTGAACCCTGGCTCCCTGCACTGTGCTTCACCTGCAGCCCTGCTCTTCTCCCCCACACCTCCCTGTGCTGGGTGGGGTGTGCTATCCCAAGTCACTTCTTTCCACAACTCCTCTGGGAGAAGCTAAAGAGATACCAAGTTCTCAACTTGCACAGAGGCCATCAGAGCCCTGGGTGCTGCAAAAGGGCATCAAGGCCAGTGGAGAAAAGGGCCTGACACTGCAACTGACGTCAGGAGAGGTCATGTGCTGGCAAAGCCAGGTTGTTCAGTTGGCAGAAAGACCTGGCCCTGACCATGACAGTGCAGAGCACGTCTGCCAGCAGGGAGCAGAGACTGACTGAGGGCGAGGGCATGGGTGGCTGACACCTGGGAGAACATTAGGTCCATGTCATCTGTCCTGGCCGCTGCAGCTGGCTGTGTTTTGCTTCTACACGTGATCCATATGAATGTCTTGATCTGCTTAAATCCACTGCTGACAGGGAGATAAGCTGAGATAATGCTGATGGAGTTTTCAAGCCCTGGTTCTGCTACCTGAGCAACTAAAAAGCAGCCATTGTCAGCAAAGACAGCAAAACCTAACAGGGCTTCTGAGGATTCAGCATAGAGCAGGAGCATTAAAAATAGTTGTTTCAAAGGAGACATGGGTGACAAATAAGCCCTAAACTGACAGCTGTTGGGAGGTAGAGGTAACTTAGTACCAAAGCCACATCTCCAGGGACCCTTATTAAGGTGTCACTTGTGATCACTACCACCCCCAAAGGCACTGTATTCCCAAACATGCACAAGTGACAGCACACCAGGGAACAGACACAATTAAACCAGGACAAATAGAAAGGAGAAAAACTGCCAAGTAAACATAAAAGAGTATTTTTACCCAAGGAAACTTTGAATAGCAGAGTAATCAAATTCACCATCACGGTAGACACGCACTGTTCTCCCTCACCCAAGTGCAGCTGGGTGAGGGACTGCACTGTCGAGATCTCTCCATGAAAACTGGGTCACTGGCTATCAAACCCAAGAGACAGTGCCAGCACTTTGAGAAGGATGTACTGAAATCACTCCTTTCAATTAAAATATGAGATTAGGAAGCATCTCTAGTTTATTTGCTCTTGTAATTAGAGCTTTAAACCTCAATTACTTGCTCAAAATCTCATTGTTCTTCATGGTAAATAATCCTGACAGAATTTTTGCTGTGAAGGATACAGTTTTAGGAATGAAGCTGAAGTAAACACAGGAAACATTAGCACCTTTCCAAGACAGAAGTGCAGAGAGCACAGAGCAGGCAGAGAGTACAGAGAAGTACAGGCAGCACAGAGCAGTCCATGGTCTCAAAGGCTCCCAAGTGAACTCAGAGCTCACCCCCACCACTCACCCAGCAAAGAACAGCACAGCTGTTTGCTGTGCCAAGCACCAGCCTCCTCTCTCCCTCCTCCACCCTAAGTGCAAGCCCTGAAGACCCTTCTGGGTTTCAGCACTAGATAGCACCAGGATCCAGAGGGTTTGCACACCCTCACACATTAGAGTTGTTGGCTCCCGTTTTTGTGGCTGAAATGGTGGCTGCCCCCTTCCCAGGCACCCCACCCTTCACTACTGTGGGTCAGAGAGGATGAACATCTGCTCCACAGCAGAGCCTGGCCTAGCAAGTGTGCATTGCCCAGCACGGCATCTCTCCCCAGAATTACTTCTTCCAAGATACTGTTGCCTCACAAACTTCAGCTGGGAACAAAACCCTACCTCACATCCACCTGGACAAAGACAATGCTCAGCACACTCCATCAGGGGCAGCAGAATGAACCTTAAAGTAGTGAATGGACTGGAGAAAAACATTGCAAAGCAACCCAACCACCCCTCTACTTGTTAAACACCAAAATAATACAACATCTGTGCTGGATTTGCAGACTTCCAAGTGCAAAAGAACAGAGACACAAAACTGTCATCAGGGCTTTTGGGGAAACCGTTCAGCCACTGCCAGCAATAGCCTTGTGCAGTGGAGCTCATTTGAAAGTTTGCTGGTGCTACTGACAGCTGGAGAACCAGTTTTTGCCCCAAAGCCCCTCTCCACACAGAGCCACCACACCTCAGTCTCACACAGCTCAGTATGTCCTCCCTAAGTGATCAATCATCCTTACCCGTGCCCAGAGGGGGTGTCTCACAACAGGTCGCCTGGAGTAACATTGAACTAATTTAATTTTGTAATTATTAGTGCATTATCAAATTGCACAGTGAAAAAATGATGCATCTTTTTGAGAACATGAACTCTGAACTGCTTTTTCAAGTCAAACCTTCAAGCAGAGACTTTTCAAGACTGGAGGTCTTTAAAAATAAAGACAAGTAAGTACAAAACTAAACAATCACAACTACACTCTAGTTCTCCTAAAAGCTTGTGGGATAGCTGCAGGAATTTTTGGGTTGCAACTTGCAAGTCTGAAGAAACCTGATTATCTAATGTACGTAAAGTTCCATAAGATTAGCAGAGCTCTCTATAAAACCACAGCACAAAGGTCAATAACATGATCCACCACCAGTGCTAAGCCAGCAATAACCCTGCACTCTCACTTGGTTTGCTCTTACAGCCAATGTGAGATGAGAAACCAGACACAGAAGCAAAGAGAATTACTTAATCTTGGGTTTGTATTTTTGCCATTTCAATCTTCATGTCCCAGCTGATCCCTTTCGACCTTTTTGTTATGCAATGTTTGCACTTCCATCTCTTTCTAGGACATTCCCTAGAATCAGTTGTGATCTTCTTTGCCCAGAGCTGGGACAATATGCATTTCCAAGAGAAAGCAAGTGCATCTCCCCTGATTAAGCAGAGAGATTCCTGAAAAGAAGACCTCTGGGTTCTTTACCACATTTCATGGAGACACAAGAGCAACATATTTTCCCACCATTACCACCACCCTAAGCCAACATGACACAACTAGGTTTGCTCAGCACACCAAGCCAGAGACAGCTCCCTCCTTTGAATCCTTTAGCCCCATAGATCTCAGTAGGAATGGTGCCTAAAGCAGCTGCAAAATCATCAAATAAACCACATGCAGACCAGGCTGCCAGCAGGGTCACAGTACCCCAAGAAATCTCCCAGTCCAGCTGTCCTGGCATCTCCCTCACTCTCCTCCTGGTACTGCCTGTGCTGCTTGGCAGGCAGAGCGGCCCAGGAGCCTTGGAAGTAGAGCCCAGAGCTTTGCAGGACTGAGGCTGTTTGTGAGACAGTGCACACAGAGCACTTGCCAGCTTTGGAAGAGTTCACTCCAAAAGCAAACAAGGAATGGAAGCCTTGTATCCTCCAATAATCTCAACACGTCACAGAGCTTCTCTGATCTGCAGCTCCCAATTTCAGATTTGGAGATATGATGTGCTAATTTCCTCCCTTAGTATTTCAGCACAAAGCCCCTTCTTCCCTGTTGCTGACACTTCTCATCTTAATACCTTATCAGCACCCTCTGTCTGTAATCTTCAGTGCACAAGGAGGAATAGTATGTCTTGCACCTCACAGGTTAAGCAACAAGAGCTATTGCAAAACAGCACAGCAAACCCCATGGGCAGAATGCACACTGGGAGGGGGAAGCACTTGGAGCTGGACCCCAAAAAGGCTGTAAGCTCATCCTTCCAGCTTTCTGCTATGCACACAAGCTATGCTGTTACACAGACTCTTCCACTCACAGGAGAGGGCTTGGCTCTGGAAGGTTTTATATCCCCTGTTACCACACACTTTCATGCTATTTTCATATCTGGAACATCTCTACTTAAATCTGAGGCATCATTCTGCTCTACTGCTTGGCCACTTTATCTCAATCCTTTGGATTATTTCTTTCAAGCAGCTAATTCTGACTGTACAGCTATAAGGATCTAATATTAACTATAACAACTAATTCTAAAATTATAAAGTTTATCTGATCATTGATGGGAACAATGAAAGGTCAAAACTGCCTTACACTTCCCTCTGTTTATTGTTTGCTTTCTCCAAGACAATCCTTAAAACTGCCTCACAACCAGCAGAATCTAATGCTAAGGAGAAAAGCCAGCCAGGGAACAGTTCTGTTGCCTCACTGGGTGCTCATTCACGGGATAACACCCACACAGGAACGCCCAGCTTGGGTCCAGCCAGGAGCAGGATCTTCCTCCACCTTCTCACGTCATCAGCAGGTATTTCATGCTGAAATGCTACTCCTTACTTCACTGAATTATTGATCCTCACAGAAGAAGTTACATTACCAAATGCATAAAAGAAGAAGCCTTTGCTGAAACAAACCACAACAATGAGCCTTACTAGTAGGTGTACTCTGCCTACAACAGAGATTTTAATGCCATCATTTCATCGACCCAAAAGAGATCAGAGACTATTAGGACTCCACTGGATGCCTTTATCCCTATTCCCAAGCTGAAAAGGCAATCTTGTATTGCTACACCTGGGAACAGAAAGGCAGCATGTACAGCTGCAGGAAATAGTACTAATTAAAAACCACCTAGTCAAAGAATCTTCATTTTGACAAACAAAACTACATCAATTTATACAAAAGATCAAACTTACTGTGTCAAACTGAGTCTGCAGTGACTGGGGACGGCATTTTTAATATGCTACTGCCTTCTCAGGTGTCCATGGTGGGCCCATGGGACAGGCTAAGTCAGAGAGATTACTTTTGGTTGTGATTTAACTCCGGTAGGCACCAAATCCTCACACAGCCCCTACACAGTCCCCCATCCCTGTCAGATGGGGGAGAAAATCAGAGGAGTGAAAGTGTAAAAACTTGTGGGTTGAGATAAAGACAGTTTAATAACTAAAACAGAGGACAAAAACAACAGAGAGAAAAAAAAAGTGATGCAAAAGAAAACAATTGCTTACCACCAACTGACTGCCAGACCCTAAGCTATGGCAGCCACAGCCAACCTCCACCCTCCCAGTTTTACTGCTGAATTTGGTGTCATATGGTGTGGAATATCCCTTTGCTAAGTTGGGGTTGTCCTGTCCCAACATCTTGTGCACCCCCAGCACACTTGCTGGCAGGGCACTATGAGAAGCAGAAAAGCCCTTGACACTGCATACTGCTGGAATTTAACAGCTGCACAAGCACTGTTCAGCAATGACTAAAATATCCCTCTCATCATCACTGTTTTCATCAGAAATCCAAAGCACAGTCTATACAAGCTGCTCTGAAGAAAACTAACTCCATCCCAGCCAAAACCAGCACATTTTTAGAGGATGAGAGGGAGAGAACAAGGCATGCCCTTGATTTCTAGCAATCTGCTTGACATAAAATCCCTAACATTGACATGGCTTTAAGGGAGACTCCATAAGCTCCAGCACAGCATTTTTCACTGCTGTGAGCTGATCTCTTGTTTTCAAGGACTTGGACAATCCTTCCTCTGCTTTGACTTCTACCTTCCTGCCAATGCCCACAGTAGAACAGGTATGAGCAGCACTAGGGGCTCTCACTAGAGATACCTGGTGTAGCAAAGATGCTTTACTACATAACCATGACTTGAGTGTCTCACTGGGCCTAAAGCATTTAAATTCAGACAAAGATGAGACACACACTTCTCTCCTCTGTCAGCTGTCCTTTCTATACAGAGAGGAGCAAACTATCTGCTTAAACCCTTTTTGGAAACCCCAGTTCCAGGGAGCTCTGACTAAAAAGCCAAGTCCTTTCCCCACTGTCTCACACCTCCAAATACAGGAAGCACTTGGATTCACATTTTCTAAGGTATTTCTGCTCTCTGTTGTGCAGACTTCAAGCTCCTAAACCGGATGTAGAAGGTGCTGTCTCTGCCTGAGTACCTAATGAGGAGAAATGAGGGCTGAGATATGCAAGGGAAATGACAGGCTGAATACCTTCAATAACCATGAAGAAAAATATATGTGCTGGAGGCTCTAGTGGTTCTTTCTAAGAGAAGGAGGAAAACTGTGTGAGAGAGGAGGAAACGAGGGTGTGGAGGCAAGTCATGGCAAGTGCAGCAAAGCTCACAGGAGCTGGAAGGATTAATGTATCATTTCCTGCCATGTGCTGCACAAAGCAAGACAAACTCAAGGATGCAAAATGAAAAAAAAAGACCATTGTGTGATTTTCCACATGTCATGTGAAGCAACTGGAGAGATGTCAGGGAGATGTTCTGGACTTAAGCCACTGGTGGATGTGTTAATCAGCTGGGCTGTAGACTGCAGCTGCAGCGTGGGGTGGTGCCCTTCACTGGGACAGCAGGGTACCTTGTGTGAGGGTGGCAGCAGCTTCTGCTGACCAGACAGAGCCTGAGTCATGCCCTTGTGATGGGACTTTGCCAGGAAACCAAATTCCTCTGCATCAATGGGCAACTCCCAGGGCCTGGCAGATGGGAGAAGTGTCCTGACCCAAGATCCTTGTGAGGACCTACAGCAATCCATGAATTTTAAAAGATTGGGGAAAACAACTCACGCTTGTTTGTTTGAGATGGGGTACAAACCTTGCCTGGCCCACGCTGTTGCAGCCACTCTGCAACACCAGCCTCAGCATCCAGCAGCTCCTCCAGCTTGGTCAAATTCTCTGCTGGTTAGAGAGTCCTAGAAAGAAATGAGATTTCCTGTTCTGTCATGTAAAGAAGACACTGGCTCCAAATCAGGAAAACGTGTTAAAGAAATCCAGCATGGGAAGAACTGTCACTATGCAGCTGCTATCACAACCCTCCAATTTTGCCTTAAAAGGTAAATGAACCAAGTCCTCTCTAAGAACTGCTGGGCTCAGGACCGGAGGTGGAAGTTCTCAGATCTAAGCCTGGAATTTGAATCTGGATTAAATCCAGATGTCAGGATCACACCCACTCCCTCGAAAAATTCAGATCTCAGCATAGACAGGGGTTTGTGCATGGGGAGGGGGAATTGTTTTTCTGGCTTGCCCTCTGTGACACTGACTGGATAGGAAAAAATTAGGAATATGCACAGAAGTGGGCAAAAGGGATTAGATGCTGCTAATTATGGTACAGTTATAGCCTTTCATTTGGACAGGCTGAATGCAGAGGGGCTCTGACCCTGGCTTTTCTGTTAAGCATCTAAATGCTCTCTTCAAAGCATAAAATTCATGAAAATCTTATTAAATGAGCTACCTGCAGACAAATGCAAGTGCAGATGGATGCTACAAAACCATGAATCAAGTTCTATTTCCAGGAATATTGGGCCAAACATGCTTGAGAGAAGAGGGATGGAAGGGAAGTATTCAAGGTAACTTACAACGAGTAACATGGACAGAGACCATCTTCACCAGCAACTCTTCATACACATCTGCAGAAATCAACTTGATCTTGTGGCAGAGGATTTTTTCCCCATTTCAATTTCTATACAGGAAGCCCTTTCTATGGCTTCTCACCCACCTCCCAAACTGCTGGAATTTAACCTTTTTCCCCCTTAGCCTTTATTTAGCAAAGAAATGGACAAATCATTAGAACAGAATGGGCTTTAGAAAACTAAAACTAGCAGAGGCTCTCAGGATTGCTGACAGTCTTCCCTTCCCTTCCCCTGCCACTGCAGCACGTGGGCCTTTCAGGCACACTGAGCTTCCTCTGCTGAATCCATCTGGTCTCAGGGACCAGCTCCAAAGGCTGCTCCAAAACACAGGTACAGAAAGGAACTACCCACCCTCTGACCTAAATTTTGTCATGGCCAGCTGAATTAATGTGTTCTCGCACCAGTGCTATCCCCTCTCCTTAAACCATTTTCCTGCTTTATTACAGTTTCTCTGCCCTCTGCATATTCCCAAGCAGCCATTCGTTCTCCCCTGCCCACTGTACCTGCTGCCTCAGCCTGCTTCTTCTCTCTCAGGATCAGCTCCCTCTTCCCTCCTGGGCCCCATGGCAAGCTGTCCTCCTTTTGCAGTGTGGCAAACAGCATTTGTGTGGCACCTCGTGCCAGTTTCTGCTGTAGGATGGCAGCAATACATCGCCACAATTAACATCCTTAAACACCGTTTCACTAATCCACTGAAGCCCTAAGAAATTTTAATTAACAGCAGCTTTATTAGTATTTACTTCACCTTCAACACGTAAGCTCTGGCAGTATTTCCAAAGGGAGGACACTGGCAGAGCAGTTGACAGGACACCTTCTTCCCAGCTTTTCCCTGCTCTGTTGCTCCCAGAGCTCCCAGGCAGCTCTGTGCAGTGACAAGGACACGTTCCTTCAGCAGCCCTCCAAGATGAGGGTCAAGTTAATGTCACTCCATTGCTCTGCGCAATTCCTGTCATGTACAAGGTTAAATAAAGTACCAAAATCAAGCTCTAAAAGAAGTGTTATTGCAGTGTTTGATTAACAGCACAGATTGGAGGGGAGTCTGATAGGAAAGCCGAGAGTTCTGCTCCCTTTGGAGATTCCATATCGTAGCCAAGGTCGCTGTGTCTCAGCTGCCAGCCTTGAATGATGTTTGTAGAAAAAGCAGATGCTCTTCAGGCTTCACATGCACTTCTGAATACAAACCCACAAGTCTCTGAATTCCAGCAACCAAGCAGACTAATGTACTTCATCCCTCAGCCCTACAAAATGGCAAGATGCTGCTGTTAAGATTACCAGGATAAAGAAGGATTATCAGATTTCTGAGGGATCGAACCTGCTGTGGCAGGTGTCCAGGCAGACGAGCTCTGCAGCCTCTTGCAGCACATTTGCACAACACCTTTCTCTGGTGCCTCTTACAACAAAACACACATTGCCTCTGAGTTAAGTATCCTGGATAATTATTAAGGGAAAAATAGGAGGAGAAAGAAAAATACTCACAGCATACAATAAATTAAGCATATAGGACTTGATTTCTGTTGCTAAAACTGCAATTAACCCCAGGGGTACAGGAGTGATCCCTTAGGTCCACACACATCTCTCTGCTCTATGGACACTTGTCAGCATTAGAAAGCTGTGATGTTTCCTCAATTTTCAAAGTAACTGATGTGATACAAAGGTTCAGAGTAGAGAGTCAAAGGTTGATGTTCCAGGGCAAGGGGACAGCAGTAATATGAAGCACAGATCAGGTGTCTTTGAACTTCAAGTGCTAATTAACTATTATTTTGCAAAATACTTGAGGCATGTAACACTAGCCAAAAGCCAGTTATTGGGCGGG
>VZRZ01006679.1:319939-332543 GCA_013398175.1 Climacteris rufus | reverse complement strand
GGGGGGGGAAGGTTGGGGAGGAGGGAAAATCAACAAACTCTTCATGAGCAACTGAACTAATAATCTGAATAATCTAATAATCTGAAACACTATCCTGGTATTACCAAATGACCAGGACTCCTGCTATCATAATTGCCATAGAGGCTGAGGTCAAATACCACTGCCATACTTTAATCATTTATCCACAGAACAAATTAAAACTAGCATATATCTGTTTTAACAATGCCCACTGATGGAAGGCTGTTTCTGCACTACGCTGACAAATGATGAGTTAAGATCTGAGCACCCTTTAAATTTCTTTAAATTTCTAATAAGCAAGAAGCAAACTGTGCTTGGAACACACCTACTACTAAAGCCCTACTAAACCCCAAATCCCACGCCCTGCCTTGTACAGTCCCAGCTACTTTTTTCAGGGCTTTGTAAGTAGTACATGAGGGCAGAACTCTGTCCCATTTCCTACCTCAGAGCTTAGTAACACGCTGGAGCTGACAGCAAGTCTGACATTTGACTGTGAGGTTTTTCCAACTGACTTACTCAGATCCCAAAGTTTACATACTGCAGGCAGCATCCTCAAAGACAGTCAGTGATGAATAAAGGAGGGTCAGGCAAATATCCTGCTGGTTGTCCCCCTGCCCTTGGACAGAGGAGTTTGTTAAGGACTAATTTGCAACATGTATATATATATACATATATAGCAATATTAACCAAGACTTTCAGAAGTGCCTTTTATAGCCAAACTTGTGTTCAGCAGCCACAACCCTGCACAGGCTTTGTACTTCTCTAATCACTCTACATGAGCACCTTCTAGAAACTACTCAATGTGACTTCATGCAAGCCCAAAGTCAAGGAAGAGTGACCTTTAAGAAAGCTCTTCTCCAAACTCCACACCTGTTACAAAACCCACTCTTGCCTCAAGGTGCCCGAGATGGCTCCCTACCCAAATCCTGTCTTCCGTGGAATTGTTTCACAAGATGAGGGAAAAAAATGCATCATCGCTTTTCCTTCTCCATTCTTTCCACACTTGAGCAGTCAGTGCTTACAGGAGGTAGCACTACTGTGGTTTGAATGGCCAGACACATAAAGACAACTCCTTTTACCACTACCCACCTCTACATACGCTTCAAATCAAATAAACTTTAATGCCCATTGCAAACCAGAGGATGAAGGGGTCATTTTTACTTGCTGCTGTTGTTTTTCCCTTCAAAACCTGGCAAAAATGCAGTGGTGGAAGTCTGAGCATCACCGACAGAGAAGTTGTTAGGTTCATACCGGGTGCAGGCAAAGTGAGAGAGGTTCAGGATCCCACCACCACCACCCGAGCCCCGGGAAGGGACTCTCCAGGCAGTCAGGGGTGTATTTAGGAAGAAAAAGTCGAGACGCGTCCGAGCAGCGCTGGATTTCCCCACCAATCTGACTCAGAGTTCCCACGAACAGGAACACTGGGGGACCCCCAATCTCCTGTCCTGGGGAGCAGAGGACTCCGAAACTTGTGGGAAACAAGCATTGCACAGCCTGGGGCTCAGGGGAAACCCAGAGCAGCACTTCCCGTGCGGACCATGCCCACACAGCCGCCGCTCAGGACCGGCTGCCCCCATCCCTTCACAGCCCCCCGGCAGCCACTCAAGCCCCTCAGCGCCCTCACAGCGCCGCAGGAGCGGCTCAGCCTCCACCGTACCCTCACAGCGCCTCTGTTCCCCCGAGGCGCCCAGACCCACCCCAGCCCCTGACGACCCCGGGGGTGCTTTCACATCCTCGGGACGCCTCCAGCCCCTCACGGCGCCCGGGGGTCTCTCCATGCGCTCCGGTCGCCTCCAGCCCCTCAATATCCCCCCTGACACCTCCCTGCCCTCGGCACGCCCCACAGCACCCCAGGCTGGCCCGGAGCCGCCCCCGCTCCCTCCCCGCGCCTGCGCAGCCCGGTCGCGCCTGCGCCGCGCCCCCGGCTCTATAAAGGCGGCAGTGCGAGAGCACATCCCGGTATTTCCTCCCCGTCCCCGGTGTCACTTTGCCGTCACCTCCGGTGTCCCGTCCGGCAGCGAGGATGGAGGCGGTGGTGCGGCGCTGCCCGTTCCTGGCCCGCGTGTCGCAGGCGTTCCTGCAGAAGGCCGGGCCGTCGCTGCTGCTGTACGCCCAGCACTGCCCGCGCATGATGGAGGCGGCCCCGCCGGCCGCCCGCGCCCTCGCCACGTCCGCCGCCCGCGGGCAGCAGGCGGAGGAGGAGACCCCCGCGGGCCGCCGCGGTGAGTACGGCCGGGGAGCGAGCCCGGGGCCAGGCACGGGCCGCCTGAGGGGGGGAATAACACAGACATCGGGTGTCACAGGAGGAAACTTCTGGAATAGGCAGCGCTGAGGCAGGGGTTGCTTAATCCTTGAAATGTCCGCGGTCACGAAATTTGTGTCCGTGGCATGGATCAGGGGCCGGCCTGTTAGGGCGTCCTGCAGCGAGCCCCGGGTGGGGATCCGGGCTCCTGGGTGTCGGAGCGGTGTTTCTCATGGCACAGGGGCACTTCAAGCCACCCGGGAACATTCCTTGGGGAATTCTTCCCCAGGCACTCGGGGGAAGGAGCTGAGGCTTGCAGCAGAGGAAGCTGCTTGGCTGAAAAATCTCTGAACTTGAAAGACAAGGTTCGAAAAGATCTCTGAGATCGAGTCCAACCTGTGACTGAACACCACCATGTCAACTAGACCATGGCACTAAACACCACATACAGTCTTTCCTTAAGTCTTTTCCTTAAATCTTCCTATTGGGAGTGGAAGTGGGATATTTTTTCCCTCGAAAGGCACAGTGCTAGATCTGGCATCTTAAATCAGATGTCCCTTTGGTGTTACTGTGATTCTGTGCTTGTATAAACGAAATGTGACTGCTGAGTTAAAGAGTTCTGACTGGGTCCTGCCAAATTAATTGCATAAGTAATGGATCGAAAAGCTTAAATCAGTGTATTAAAATGATGAAGCTGAAGTGTTTTCCCTTCTCTGTCCCCACTTCAGAAGCCAAAAATGTCAAAGAAGTGGCCCAGCAGAATGCAGATGGCACCCAGCCTCCCGCAGGCCACCCACCTGCCAGCGCTAGCCAGGGCACGGCTACCAAATGCCCGTTCCTGGCAGCTCAGATGAACCACAAGAACAGCAACGTTTTCTGCAAAGCCAGCCTGGAACTGCAGGAGGATGTGCAGGAGATGCAGGCAGACAGGAAAGGTATGTACTCTGTGCACTGAAGCAGTGATTCCTCCCAGAGCTTCTGCTGCCTGGCTGGGCTCTGGAGCGTGCCAGGTCTGACAGGCACCACTGGAATGATGCAGGTGGGCCTATGGGAGACCGCAGGGGAAAGCTGCTGGAGAATGGAGGTGTTAATGGCATACCTGTGACGTGGTGCAGGGTTTCCTGGGGTGATTTTGATGTGGGAATACCGTGTGCTGCATTTTGATGTGCTGGCTGGCTCTGGATGTGTGAGTCAAGCTGCTACGCTCGCACCCAAAGCAGATGCTTAGATCTGAAGAGAGCTTTGCCAGGGTGCTGGTTTAGACAAAGGTTTTATAGCCAAAGATGGAGAATAGTGTTGAGACACCAGGCAAGTTCCAGCTTTTGGGGTGGATTTTTTGTGTTTGTGGAAATAAGGGGTGTTGGCTGGCTTGTGGTGCTAGTGCGGAAGGGCTGTCCTTCAAAGGAAGGAACTTTTCAGCAGTATCAGTAAAGCCTTGCTGCCTGTCTCAGGAGGCTTATTTTGCTTTTCTGTTTGCTTTCTGTGACACAGTTTTTTAAAAAATAAACCTGTCCTAACAACAGAAAGGAAGCAGATGACTAGAACTCTGCCTTCAGTTAGGTGTGTACCAGTCCTTTCAGATAAATGCTGTATAGTGAGGTTCTCTGAGTCACGATGAGCCAAATATGTTGTAACAAAATTGCCTGTTGTATTGTGATTGATTAGCAAAGCTAATCCTTCTGTCTCGTCCAATGCAAATTCATAAGCAAATAAAATTGTTGATCCTAGTAGGATCAACATGGGGATTTGGGCATGTGCTTCCTGAAGATTGAAGTGTTGGGTTTGCTTAACATGTTTGCTTTGCTGAACTCAACTTACTGTGTTTTCTTTTAAACCCAACAAACTCACTGGAATTTATTACGATGTCTGCAGGTACAGAGTTTGCCAAAATACCAACAACTTCCACAGTGAGAAAGACTGAGACAGAGGGAGAAGAGCAGAGTGGCCTTCTCAAGAAGTTTAAGGATATTATGCTGAAGCAAAGACCGGAAAGTGTCTCTCACCTGCTTCAGGATAACTTGCCAAAATGTAAGAAAGTCTGGCGAAACCCCCACAGGCCTGGTCCATTGTGATTATTTCCTGTGTGCTTAAGTGTCTATGTCCTTTCAGCTGTATCCACCTTCCAGTATGATCAGTTCTTTGAGAAGAAGATAGATGAGAAGAAGAAGGATCACACCTACCGAGTGTTCAAAACGGTGAACCGCAAGGCGCAGATCTTCCCCATGGCTGACGACTACAGCGATTCCCTGATCACCAAGAAGGAGGTGTCTGTGTGGTGCAGCAATGATTACCTGGGCATGAGCCGCCACCCCCGTGTCTGTGGAGCAGTTATGTGAGTACTGCCATGTCCTTAAGAGGCATTTTCAAGCCATATTGCCTTACAGAAGCTTTAGAGGGAAGGCTTCTGAAGAATTGATTTCTGTCCTGTGCTACATAAGCTGTTTCTGACAGGATCCCTGGTGTGCAGTTAAGATTACACTTTCTCTTGTGCTGGGGTGGGTCACTTAGTGTTTAGCTCCAGGCTTGCACTGTATGCATTGGTCACTGATTCTGCTTCTTAGGTCTTCCTTAGAAGCCCCCAAATGTTACCAGACAAACAGGATGTTCTATTGCAGCTGTACTTGGTCACTGATTTCTTACCTGAATTGTGTAGGTTGCTCAAGGACCTAACAGCTGCTTTTTGCTGCCACTTCTTTTTTAGAACAATCCTGATTATGTTTTCAGCAATGATCTTTATTCCTCTGAGTGTCACACAGCAATGCTAATGCTTCTCTTGGGCCCTCTTTAGGGAAACACTGAAACAACATGGTGCTGGAGCAGGAGGCACAAGAAACATTTCGGGAACAAGTAAATTCCATGTCGACTTGGAAAAAGAACTAGCTGATCTTCATGGAAAAGATGCAGCACTGTTGTTCTCATCTTGCTTTGTAGCCAATGACTCCACTCTCTTCACCCTAGCTAAAATGCTGCCAGGTGAGGTCTCAAACTGCACCTCTGTTACCACAAAAACACAGCCTTGCCCCAAGCTGCTGGGAGTGTGTTTTACGAATAGCTGTCCAAAGTAAGGCTTCATCCTAATCCATCAGCAAAGTATGGTTGGGTACTGTTTTTAATACCACATTCAAGTTATGTTCAACACAAATCATAGTGTCAGTATACAGAGATTGAGATCTATCAGCTAAGAACTGCTGGAGGAATTGACAAGCAGAGTCTTCTCCTCTTGCCTTTAAACTCTACCTGAAAACAAGACAGCAGGAATTTAGTGTCCTCCCACTGGAGGGGGTGAACTTCTCTCTCCCATTTCAGAAGTTAGAAAAGTTAGGTAACTATTTCCCCTAATTTGTGTTAGTTTAAACAGCTAAAAGAAACCCTAAATATTATTCTTGCTTCATGATCTCTAATTTGCTCTTTTGATCAGGAGCATTACTTTCAAGAGCATGCTACCCTTGTGCCCTCAACTCTTCCCATACATAAAGCAGCACTAGGAATCAGTTAATGCTTTCTGTGCTTAAAATGCAACTGGGCTGTTTCCTCAGGTTGTGAGATCTACTCTGATTCTGGAAACCATGCCTCCATGATCCAGGGGATCCGTAACAGCAGGGTGCCAAAACACATATTTCGCCATAACGATGTCAACCATCTTCGAGAACTATTGAAAAAGTCTGATCCCTCTACCCCTAAAATTGTTGCATTTGAAACTGTTCACTCAATGGATGGTAAGTTGACATCAAAACCTCCTCTCTGCTTCCAGTTCAGTTAGTCCTCAAATCATCTGTGGTTTAGGTCTCAGAGTGTTCAGTGCTGTAGGGGTTGCTCTGGGGTTTATCCAGTCAAGCAGAAAATCCTAAACTGCCCCTCACTGCTTTGGTTCCTAGGTGCTGTTTGTCCTCTGGAAGAGCTGTGTGACGTGGCCCACGAGCATGGGGCCATCACCTTTGTGGATGAAGTGCACGCTGTGGGGCTGTATGGAGCTCGAGGTGGGGGCATAGGAGACCGGGATGGGATCATGCACAAGATGGACATCATCTCTGGAACGCTTGGTATGCACGGCCTGGCACTCTGCAGGAGCTGAGGCAGCAAAGCTGCTGAGCAGCCAAATTAAGTGGGTTAAGTCAAAATCAGTCTAGTCAAATGAACTTGTTAAGGGCTGCTGGGGCCTAGGATTTTTCATAAAGCCCATGGGATTTGAGTGTGCCCCAAAGTTTGCAAAGCTTCTGTTAAGCTTCTTACGCTGCCTTACAAATAGTTGAGGTAACATTGTTTGGGGTTTTTCTTTAAGCAAGCTAGCAAAAAGTCCTCCAGTGGCATGTTATACAACTCAAGAATAAATTCAGGTGAGAATGCTAGTAGAGTAGTTCTCTATATTTAGTAGTACTTAGTTCCTTTATGTGAAATGGAGTGCTCCTAATCTAGAAACCTGAGATGAGGAGTTATGTAAAGAGATTTGGCAAGAACTGAAGCAACTGCTATTATCTGAGTAGAATGCAGGCTCAGGAGTAAAGTTTACTGCTGCAATTTGGAAGGTTGTTTAAACAGCTTTCAAAACATAAATAAAATTTACTATGAAAGTTCATGCCTTTGGAACTTAAAATCTTGGGTTACAGCCTAATAGGAACAGAAGCATTCACCAGACACCCTAGTTCTGTCTGTGGCCGTGTTCTGCTCTCTGAACATTTGGAAAGGGGGGCTGGTATCAACTGCACAATCACAGTAACAGCCTTCTGTGCTCCTTAGGAGCACGGGCTATTTCTAGCATCTCTGGAACAGATTATTTTAAATCTGCTGAGAGACTTAGTGTTGATCGCTTGGGGTCACTATTGAAGTCCCTGCTTGATGACTGGGCTTATAAGGTCTTCCCCAAAATCAAAAATTGGGTATTTGAGAGAGGCTTGAACTGTCCTTGCTGTGCAGTAACCAGATCCATGTTATCAAGATTGGCTTAAAAACAAAGCTGCACCATGTGCTGAGTAAATACAAGATTAGCAAGGACGGGCTGGAATTGTTCCCCGCATTAAGCGTGCGGTCAAAATGAGTGAGTGGTCCTCGAAGCGAAAAGCTCCAACACTTCAAGCCATTCCAACAGGTAGAAAGAATAAATTCAATCACCTTTTTCTCCCTTCAGGCAAAGCATTTGGCTGCGTGGGAGGCTACATCTCCAGCACCAGCTCGCTGATAGACACGGTGCGCTCGTACGCGGCCGGCTTCATCTTCACCACGTCGCTGCCGCCCATGCTGCTGGCCGGCGCGCTGGAGTCGGTGCGCACGCTGAAGGGCGCCGAGGGGCAGCTGCTGCGGCGCCAGCACCAGCGCAACGTCAAGCTCATGAGGCAGATGCTGATGGATGCGGGGCTGCCCGTGGTGCACTGCCCCAGCCACATCATTCCTATAAGGGTGAGCGAGGCCTTAGGGTGCTGCTGACTCAGGGCTGGGTGCCCGTTTTGCTGTCTGTGAGCACGTTGTGCTGTCGGGTGTTAGGTGCTGCCTTCACAAAGCTCAGACTTGGCCTAGTGTTCAGCCAGGAGTCTGGCTTCAGCTTCAGCCTGGTGTAAATGTTGTAAAATAGAGGGAGAAAGTGTATGAAACCCACAGAAAAGAAGGAAACTGCTAACAAGCTAGTCAAAAGGTTTGGGGTATAAACAGCTACCTGCAGTGCACCTCTTATGCCCAGAGGGCTCAACAGCACAAGCTTTTAGCCTTTCTTTCTGACATACATGTTATTTACCAGCCCTGCTGGATTCCTGTGGCTTGCTAACTTGGGCTGACAGTTCTACCAACTCTCATCTTTTGGTTGATCTTGTAACTTACAGTTTTGAACTTCAGGTTGCAGATGCTGCTAAAAACACAGAGATCTGTGACAAGCTGATGAGCCAGCACAGCATCTACGTCCAGGCCATCAACTACCCAACGGTTCCCCGCGGAGAGGAGCTGCTCCGAATTGCCCCTACCCCTCACCACACCCCTCAGATGATAAGTTATTTTATTGGTAAGTGGATTCCTGCATCACTGCAATTAAAATAGTGCAGTCTTTGTACTAAAGTTGAGACTGGGAAGCATTTAAGTTTTGGATGGCATTAGCTGGACAGGGTCTTTCCACTGCTGCAGCACATGAGCATGTACTTCTGCTCTTGCCCTGCTTTGTGTGAAGGCCACTGCACTGTGGCTGGGAACAGAGTGTGCAAGGCCAGTGCAGACCTATACCCAGCCAGTTCTGTCACAGCCACCTCTGCCAGGGCTCTGTTCACATCCAAACCAATCTTCACATGTTATGTGAAGCCCAAAGAAATCTGCTAGCCCTCAGCTGAGCTGTTAACTTGTCTTAAACGTGGATCTGTCCAGGGAAAGTAGCTCCTTCTTGATCCTGTCAGGAGAGGTGGTATGAGGATAGCTGAGACTTAGTTGCAGTTGTCTCAAGAGGTAGATTGTGTCAGAGTGTAATCCTATTATCAGAGCTCACTTGTTAGGAGAATAAGTGTGCTGACACTTCTGCTGCTTCTCAAAAGCAATCCACAGTTTTAAGCTTTGATCTTGAACTTTTCTCAACAGAAAAATTGCTGGCTACATGGAAGGATGTTGGTCTGGAGCTGAAACCACACTCATCAGCTGAATGCAACTTCTGTAGAAGACCCCTACATTTTGAAGTGATGAGTGAAAGAGAACGAGCCTACTTCAGTGGCATGAGCAAACTAGTATCTGTCAGTGCATGAAAGGAGCAGTGTTAGTTGTGTTCTTGTCTAGTTCTAGTATTGAGTCAGTAGCATTTTTTAATTGCTCAAGTATTTTAATGGTAGTTGAAGCACTAAGCTCTGAAAATAAATTTCTAGAGCCATGATGCCCAATTGTGTTTGTGTGCTTCTCTGTGTCCCTTCCATAACTGGAACTGAAGTGTCAGTGGGTGGGAGGGCATTTGATGGAATAAACCAGTGCTCTACAGCTTAATGCCCTCCAGCTGAACTACTGCTCAATGGCTGTGCCCAAAGTACCTCAGTAGTGCTTCCTGCACTGGGTTTATTTATTATAAGAAGAGAAAATAGCTCCTCTGGGGCTTCTCCCTGAAAGCTTTTGGAAACATGCAGGTATACTACTCCATGCACACTAAAACTTAAGCAACTTCAGAAATGCTGTGTAAGTAGCTTGCAGCTGTTTTTTTGGGAGGCAGGCATTTAGAAGGTGTTCTGCTAAATGCTGTCTCCCTCTGCAGTTTTGTGCACAAACATTCCCCTTCTGCTGTTCACTACTCTGAGGAAAAAGGTGCCAATGAGATTTAATAAGTGGCATTTTCTGGCAAAAAACCGAGATGGTGGGGTGGTAGTGGCTGGGAAAGGAAGGTGTGTTCACTACTGCAGGTGCTAGATTCAGGCTGACTCTGGCTGCCTGTATCTCTGTAAGTCTGCATGAGCTGCTGTCCAGTGCACTCAGAGCTAGACTTGGGTGTAATTACTCTCAGGAAGCAATTTAATAGTTGAGCTGCCTGAGAGAAGTCATTGTAAGAGAACATTGGTACTGCGTTTGCCGTCTTTCTGAAAGCCTAGGGCTGTTGTTACACCTAATTGCCCTCCTATTTCATGCTTTCATGAGTAGCAAAGGCCTGCTTTGAACAGGGGGAGGTAGTTCTGCGGGCAGACACGTGCAATCAGAGGTCAATATTGGCATGAACTACTCCTTGCCTGTCCAGGCATGTCCAGGAACTGCTGCAGTGGCTTTCACAGCCATTCTGTCCAGGGACTCTTGTTTTCCTGATGTAACAAGCCAGCCTGGCACTTCCCACTGCTGTCACACGTGTGCTGTGAGGCTCCCTCCCATTAGGGATCCATTCTAATATCACAAAGAGCCCTGTGCTGGGGAGATAGAAGCCCAAATTAAAGCCAAATCATCAACTCCATCAACTGGAAGTCACCAGTTGTTTAAGCATGTACTGAAGCATCCTGCTGTTCTCAGAAAAGTTCTTATAAACCATTTGAGTTTCCATGCAGTGAAGCTACTCTGAAAAAGCCCTTTTCCAGCCAGCCCAGGGGCTGCTGCCTCTGCCATGTGCAGGTGTTCTGTAGGTTCTGTAGGAGGGAGGATGTGACCTACCTGGCCTGACCTTGCCATGAACCATTTGTGGCCTAAAGCTCAATGAGTGTGCATCTGTTACAAAGCTCTTCCCATTATCTTTTAGGTTATATTACTACATTAACTGGAGACAGGAAGTAAAAAGCCACAGATCCTCCATCGGCCTCTCTCAGGACTTTGTCCCCAGCACTATAACATGCCAAAAATGTCATTCCAAACACTGGCAACAATCAGTGAACAGCAGTAAGCAATCAGTGTGTGGGGGAGATAACACAACATGTTGACTCACATATGGCCATATTCTGACAGTACCAGGTCGCTTGCATTTCTGGTTTCTTCCCTGAAAGCTTTCAGAACTGGCCCAGGGCATTTTACAAACCAGTTAATAAGCCCAGTTTTTCTTCCTAGGTGTTTTTAACAGCTTCTCAGCACTTTGTACCAACGAGGAGAAGAAATAAGACCTAGAAAGGTACCAGCTATCAGAAATCTCAAAAGTTCTTCCCAGTTAATCACAGGAGAGAACCAAATTCCAAGATTCAAAGCTGGCAACCTTTGAAATGACAGGAGCATGCCTAGCCTCTGCACGTGGCAGTCAGTACCTACACAGCCCTTAACATTTACAAATTACCTTTAGCACTGGTGGTGGCAGGCAAGAGTGTGAAAGCAGAACCAGGGCACAGCAAGAAGCCAGCAGATGTCCATCATTTAACTGCGAAAGAAAGATAAATCTAATGGCACACTGAAAGGATACATTTTTTCCCAATGAAAAGGACAAAGAAGGAAATAATAAACACATATTGTTTCCCAGCAAACACAACTTGAATGGGGGGTTGCATAAGGAGGCATAAGTTATGTAAACTTCAGTTTAGTTCCTGGAAAAAATAATAGAGGAAGTAATCAGTAAAATATGTCTAAAGTCAGACAATGGCAGTGGCAGAGCGAGGACGCAGGAATGCAGCCATAAAGCCATGGCTGACATTTGTCTAGGGCAAAATAATTCATCTAGTTAAACGTTCCATAGCCCTAAACTCACACTCTCCTCCATTTCCCAACCTATTTACACAGCCGAGAAACCCCAGGTGGTACAGGAGCAGCAAAAACACTCCAAGTGCAAGCAGGAGCACGTGTTCCCCATTTGGAGGGAGGAGGCTGCAGATGGATGCTCTTCCCACCATGCCAGGAGCATTATTAACACCACGACATTCACAGCTCTGGTGTCCCTGATGCTTTGCACCCATTTATTTCGGGACACACCCCTGGCACTGGCCCCTGCCCTGCTGTCAGCAGCTGGGATGGGGGATGCATGTGGGGACTCCCTGCGAACCACTGTGCTTGGGGCAGACACTGGCACAAGGCACCAAAAGCTTAATGCAAGGCAGCCCCTGGCCCAGAGCTGCTAGCCCAGCACAAGCATGGCTGGGGTCCTGCCCCAGCCTGATCCCAAACCCTCAGCATCCCCAGGTTAGGCATCCTCCTCTGTGCCCACACCCCCAGTCTTGCACAGTCCTGAGGGGGCTGATCCCAGGCATCCTTACATCCTTCCCCCCACAGGTGAATAGCCTTTCACTCTCTGCTGCTCCTACCTGCTTCCTGCCACTTCCTTCCGCCGTTCTTCCTGCCCAAGAACGCTTTTGGGCAGGGCTCATCTCCCTTTCCCCCAGGCACCTGAGGTTTCATAGCCCAGGTGCCACCCATTCTTCCACTTCACACATTCAGCTTCCAACCAGCTGTAACTCATTTGCAGCCCCTCTGCTTCAGCTCTCAGGGCAGCAGAAGCCAAAGGTGTTAGCTCCTCTTCAAATTTTGGCCTTTTCCACCTGGGAATCCCATAGGGAAAAGCATCATTTACCCTGCAGCTTGTTTGCTGTGGAGTCCATGAACCTTTGTCTGTGAGTCCCAAAAATCCTGAGCACTCAGGCTGGCTGTGGGGGTGCTCAGCCACAGCCCCCTGCAGCTGCCCCTTCTTTTTGAAGCTGGCTGTGTCCTGCTGTCCCCTGCCCAGCCAGACAAATGCCACCATGGGGTGGCCTTGTCCCCTGGCACACGTGCCCTGAGGTGGCACAAGTCACTGCTGACCAAATGTGGGTTCCCCAAGCATCATCCCAACTCTCTGGTTCTTTTGCTATGCAGCAGAGGAGACTTTTAGCTCAATCCTTAAAGAGAAGCTAGGACAGGAAAGGAGGGGATGAAATAGAAAGAGATGGGGGACATGAGACAGAATGTGAAGGGACAGGTGACAGAATAAGAAGGACGGAAGATGGAGAATGGGCTGGAGGTTTTGATACAGGATGG
>VZRZ01006679.1:295907-319846 GCA_013398175.1 Climacteris rufus | reverse complement strand
GGGACGGGATGGGACGGGATGGGACAGGATGGGAAGGAAAGGGTGCCCAGAGGGGGATCTGCAGCCCTTGGGCTGCTCCTGGCTGTCTCTCTCATAACCATGCACCACCATCCTTTGGCACAGGGGGATTGTCACCTGGGATGGCTGCACTGGCAGGGGGAAGGGGGCAGTGAGGGGAGCAGGTGGGAAATGGGGGACAGCCCTCACTCCCCCTCAATATTTGGGCAAGTTTAAAAATTACCAAGCACAGAAGGGGAGGAGGATCTGAAGGAGAAGGGTGACTCAGCTTGTCAAATGACTCTGGTGGCGTGAGCCCAGGATTATCAGCATTTATATACAGAGGGAGCTTTCCTGCACTGAGGCTGCTTCCTGCATAGCAGCATCTTCCCTCCTCCTCCTTCTCCTCCTCCTCCATGTCAAAGGGAAACTGATTCAGGGTTGGTTCCTTTTTTTGCATTACACCTTTTTAAAATATGTTTTACAGGCAGCTTCCCAAATCTTCCATCTCATCCTGGGTGTGGAGAGTGAAGCTGAGACACTGCAATGCCCTGAGCTGGTGCAAACCCCACCAGGTTGAAGAGCACATTTGGGGCCTGGGCTGTGCCAGTGCAGCACACAGGGAGCATTTCCTCTCTGAAACCTGCTCAGGGCACCACAATAAACAAACAGGTTATATCCAAATTGCAGTCGAGATTTTCTGGGCAAGGAGGGGGTAGTGGCTTTCAGTGGCTCCTTCACATGCTTCCCTGCTTCTGCGTCAGGACACACTGTTGGGAAATTCAGGCACTGTAGCCCAGCTGGAGTTCCAAGATTTGGGCTGTTGGTCTTTTTTTGGATGCTGAAGAGCCCTGGCAGAGCAGCTGCTTGCCACCAAAGATGTGGGGTCCAGCTCTTCTCCCAGGAGCCTGAGAACTTCTGCCTTGCCCTGGGTGAGGAGTGGGAGGGTTTGTGAGCCTGGGATGCAGGCAGACCCCATTGCCTTCCCAATTCTCTTGGCTCTGCATCCTGTTGCTTTCACTCCCCACAGCCAGGCAGGAATTCACCCCAGACAAGAGAACAGCCCCAGGAGCAGCATCACAGCCTTGCAAAAACCCATTTAAAAAAGGAAAGCTGGGCTGAGCAGCGATGCTGCCTCCCACAGCTGGCTCTAGCTCTGGGCATTGCTGGAGTGGTCCAGCATCGAAACCTCTGCCAGGTATTAAAGGGTTGTCCCCATCCCCTGGATTAAGTGTAAATGTCCTTTGCGGTGGGGAGGGCTGCACTCAGCAGGGCAGGCAGGCTGTGAGAGTTGCTGGCTCCCAGCTTGCCATGTCCAAGCACTTTGCTTTGCAGCTCCAGAGCCCACAGCTGCTAAATGCCCAACTCTGGGCAACCCAGGGGATGTCCAAAGAGCATCAGACTGTTTTAAAAATACTTTATTCTTTAGAAAATACAGCGTTCAGTACAGTGTGCTCTGCTCCCCCCAGCTTCAACCCCCTGACTCCGCCGAGGTCGAGGCAACGTCGGCACGTTCACCGCCACAGCTGGGAAGCAGAGGGCAGGTTCCACCAACCCTTTCCATCCTCCCAGGGAGGAGGTGGCTCTCGAGCCCTCACTGGTACCCAGCAGCAAGGTGCCCTCCCCCCAGGCCCCAGTGCAGCCCAAATCACAGCGCCAGGCTCGCTCCATGGAGCCAGTGATGGCCCTTGGTGGCTGGGGACAACCCCGGGGGGCACACAGGGGCTCTCAGGCTTCCCCACACAAGGATTTGGGGTAGCCCATGTGATTACTGAGACATGGGGCTGCCCCAGCCCAGAGACCCAGCTGAGAACCCGGGGGGTAATGGTGGGGGCTGAGGAATGAGGAGTGGAGGACCAGGGCTCAGGAACCACTCAGCTCCCACCCTAAAAAGGGACAGGGCTGAATCAGGGCTCTAACACCTCCTTCTGAGGGGAAAAACCTTACCGGGGCGGTTCAAAAAGGGGATACAAACATCACCCAAAGGCAGAGTGACCTTTCTCCAGGTCCAGGCTGAGCTCAGGACTCAGTGGGGAACTTGCACCTCCCGCTGCCTGGCTCTCTGCAGGGAGAAACTCCCATCCCACAGGAAGCAAAGCCCACCCCACAGGGGGTCCTGCCCACACCCTGAGGGGGTGCGGGATCGCTCCAGGCCTGGGGCAGAGGGGCCGTGCACACCAAGAGCGGGACAGGGGAGCAAAGTCTGGGGGCTGGGGGAGCAGGGCAAGAAGCATTTTCTCTTTTCAAACAGGAATCCCCAACGCTACCCCCTTCCCTTTGCATAGAGCAGCTTTCAGGTGAGCGTGTCCTTCAGTCACCCAGGGGACACTGAGAGCAGTGGCTGTGACCCCGAGGGGGACAGGAGCAAGGCTGGGGACAGGAGCAAGGCTGGGGACATGGCTCTGCTGCTCCCGTCCTTCCCCGGCAGCCCCGGGCCTCGCACAAGGACACGGGGAAAAGAAACACCGACAAGCCTGAACCCTGCCCATCGCTCTGCCCCCAGGTGCAACAAGCCATCCTGACGTTTAGAAAAGGAATGAAATAGGAAAAAACAGGGAGAAAAAAAAAAAAAAAGGCTGAGATGGAGGGAAAGATCCCCAGGTCAGCGGAGAGGAAGGCGGGAAGCGCCGCGGGGATGGTGTCCGTTCGCCGCCCGGCCGGCGGGATCTAACTGTCCTCGCCGTTCTCGCCCGGGCCCTTGATCAGCCGCTTCTGTCCCCGCTTGCCCACGGGCCCCTTGGGCTTGGCGAAGGCCTGCTTGAAGGCGTGCTGCTTGGGGTGCACCTCCTCGTACAGGAACTCGGCCGTCAGCTCCGCCCCGTCGTCGATCTCGATCTGCGCCCAGAAGGCACCTGGGGGTTAGCGGCTCTCCCGGGACTCCACACCCGGGGGTTAGCGGGGACTCCACACCCGGGAGTTAGCGGGGACTCCACACCCGGGGGTTAGCGGGGACTCCACACCCGGGAGTTAGCGGCTCCCCCGGGACTCCACACCCGGGGGTTAGCGGCTTCCGCGGGACTCCACACCCGGGGGTTAGCGGCTCCCCCGGGACTCCACACCCGGGGGTTAGCGGGGACTCCACACTCGGGGGTTAGCGGGGACTCCACACCCGGGGGTTAGCGGCTCTCCCGGGACTCCACACCCGCCTCTGGGGCACGCAGCTCCTCCCCAAGCCCGCCTGAATGGCTGGACCAAGCTGCAGCACAGTCCCAGCGCAGCTCACACTCACCTTCTTGGCTATCTCCAGGCAAAACTCCTGCTCCACAGTGTCCAGCAACCGGCTCTTGCAGCTGGAGTAGAGCATGCGCTCCTTGATGCTGCACTTGTACCCGGGCATGGAGTAGATAAACACTGCAGGAAGAGAGCAGGGCTTGTGCTGCTGCCCAGGCCATGGAGCACCAGCTGCATCCCACCCTGCTCATGGCTTTTCCAGCCCCGAGGGTCCCAGGTAGCTCAGCAACTGAAGGCAAGCCATCCCATCCCAAATCTCCCTGGGTACACCTGCAAAGCAGCAGTCACCAAACCGCCCACACAAATCCTCTGTGGCAGCACCCAGAGACCTGCACTGCACGTGGCAGCCTTTTCTTGGCACCAAAGGGCACCAACCACAGGAGGGAACTGACTCGAGGCTCCCTGCAGCACCATCCCTCTCCCCATCCCTGCTTGCTCCCCATGCAACCAATGGTCCAGGGAAAACAGGGACTGGCACAGGCTTGAACCAGCCATCCCCAGTGCCGAGGCTCTCACCGACAGACTCCAGGTAATCTCCCTCGTGTGAGTGTTTGTACAGGAAGAAGTGGTAGCGAGCTGAGTCCTGGGGGATCCTCTTGGGCAGGTCAGCGATCTCTGTGGGGCTCGTGTGCACCAGGTCAATGGTCTCCCGCTCCAGATCCAGCTTCTGATGGACAGAGGGCACAGGGGAGCAGATGGGAGTGAGAGACAGCAGCAGGAGGTGGGGTGAGCAGGGCACAGAGAAGCCATGTGAGGGACCTACCAGCTGGATGTAATTGATTTTCTTCTGCTTGAGAGCCTGGATGGCTTGCTGGGCATCTGGCTGCAGGGGGAAGGCCAGGCCCTGCAGTGTCTGGTGCTTGCTCTCCACGCTGATCTCCGTCTTCACCTGGGAATGGAGACCACCTCGAGCGTCAGGGCACAGTGGCAAAGGGTGGGAAAAGGAGAAACTGGAAAACCAACTGGTTCTGCAGCTCCTCATCAAAGGAGCTTCTGACAACCATCTCACAGGGACCACAGCACTACACCACTGACAGCCAGCCAGGCTCAGGAGGGTGATGGTTGTCACCGTCCCACCGCTCCAGGAGATCACCCGGCCCTGGCCATGCACCCCCACACTCCCTGCTTCACTGCCAGCAAAGACCAGCTCAAAACTGACATTTCCCAGCAAGTCCCTGGCAGGGATGCTGTGACCAAGGCTGGCACGTGTCCATCTCCGACCACCTCCGACTGCAACCTGTGGGTGACAGCCCTGAAACCACAGCCCTCAGCTGCACAGGCCCCCCCAGTGGGGAGGGCATCCCTCCCTCCTCAGTGGGTTTAGCTGCAGCAGACAGGCACTCCCTCCAACGCTGGACTTGGGGACTGGAGATACACAGCTCAGAAAGATCCCAGACGCTGTTTTCCCCTACAAGGCAGAGGCTGCTGCCTGTATCCCAAGCAAACCCTCTATTCCAGGAGACTGAACCCCACTTGAGAGAGGAAAGAGGAAGAGAGTGCAGCGATATGGCTCCGGGTGCCTCCATCCAGCCCCCACAGGATCCCTGAGGGGCTGAGGGGCGGGGCAGGACGCGGCGGGCACACCATACCTCCTCAGGGCCAGGGTACTCTACCAGCGATGGGCAGCAGCAACAGCCCCCCACCATCTGCCACAGAATACAGGGAGATGGTGTCACCCCATGGCAGAGGAGCCCATCCCACCTCAAGATCCCCTCCCAGGGAAACAGTCCACCAACGCTACCCCTTTCCTTTGGGATTGCTTTCGGGGATTTTGGATAGAGTCCAATCTTTATGGCTTTTTTCTTTCTTCATTTCCCTCCCCCTGATAGAGAAAAGGAAGAAAAGTCAAGGCATGCCAAGAGAAACACAAGAGTTTGAGCTGACATCTCAAAATCACTCGGCAGCACCAAAGTGGGTTTCATTACAGGCTGCCCCTTGTCACAGCAGCCCCAGGCAGTTCCCACACCCCGGGGGGATGATGGACCCGGATGCCCGGAGCAGAGCATGCAGGAAAACACTGCCAGGAGAAGGCAAAACCGGGCATCAAGCGGGCAGAGCAGCCTACCATCTCAGTGCTCGAGTCTTGGGAACAGGAATCCTGCGAGCGTGGGGAGAGGAGACACACTGTCAATGGCACCCGGCGCAGCACGGGGGTCTCGTGTGAAACAAGAGGGGGTGGGAGGCACACGGATATGCCAGGAGGGTGGAGCTGCACCATCTCTCTGCTGGAGGCCAGGGAAGGCCAGGCCTGGAGATGGGGGCAGGGAGAGCAGCAAAAAATGACACAGGAGATGCTGGTGCTGGGGAGGAGCAGGAGGGAGAGCCCAGGCAGTCCCAAATGCAGCATCTCTGCCAACACCCCTGTGCAGAGCCCATCCCTGCCCCATCTCCTCTTGGCTCCCCAGCCAGGGTGGGCCCAACCCAGGGTCTGGAGGAGTGCCAGCACTTGCAGCAACAGATTTTGGGCTATCCTCTGCCAAGGAGTATATACAGAAGGTTTGGGAGGAAAAAAATGTCCAAGCCTCCATCCATGCCAAAGCATCCTGGAGGATGAGCAGGGTGCTAATGCACAGATCTCAGGAAAGGGAAATAACTGCTCAGGTGGGCACAAAGTCCAGCTGACCTCCAGCTCTGCTGTCCTACCACCCCCAGGGTGCCGTGGCACCAGCAAGGGTCCAAGGGCAAGCGCCCAGGGATTCAGGATGCACACAAGCTCGCCTGGTCCCATCCTGTGCAGAGGAGCAGCACAAGGACATTACCACTGAGTTACCTCCAGAACCTCAGCTTTCTCTCCCATAAATGCAAGGAGACTGGGAGAGTTACAGTGGGACCATAGAGACCATAGCTCTGACACAGAGCACGCTGAAGTCCAAAAGCACCAAGAGATGAGAATTTGTCCCAGTAACATCAGCTCCTCCATACACCTCTGCCTTTTCTACTCCATCCCTTTTCAAAAACATTTAAAACTGGCTCCCTGAAACTCTCCCCAGGGCACAGCCTGGGAGCAGTGCATGGGACAGCTGAGCATGTGCCCTATCTTGGCTCCCCAGCCTTGCCAGCAGCAGTCTTGTCTGGGGGGTTGTTTTATCTCCTTTTCTTTAGGATAGATTTTCCCCCACTCTTTCCTCACTCCTGGCATGGTGCTGACCCTGCCTAATGAGCATTTCTCAGTCTTATGGCAAAATCCTCATGGGAAGGTTCTGACAAAGCCTCTGCTTTGTCCACCCACCAACACCGTGAGGCAGCTACAAAGGACACCCCCTTACACACTGCCATGGCACCCCCACCTTTAGTTCCTCTCAGTTCTCCTGCCTCCTCCCCCAGCTCCAAGGCTGCCTTCCTCTTCCCCAAGGGCCCACCAATGGGATATGCCCAGCTCCCTGCTGGGTTTCTGAACCTACAACATTTCTACAAAGACTCCCCACTCGTGGGTGTTGAGCTCAAAGCTGTTTCTTAGCCCACAGTCTGCTGACAACAATCAGCTCAGTAAAGCTGGCATTTTCCAGCTATTATAAATATATATAAAGCAAGTGGCAAATTCTGTGAACTCCCACCCAGCCATCAAGAACATGGGTAACTCATGACATCACCTCTGTCCATCCAATCCTCAAACCACATGGCTCATGCAGCCCAAAGCCTGCTTTCCCAAAGGCTGGGCATCTTCCTGGGGGATGTGCAAACCTAAATCCTTCCTTGCTCAGTGTCCAAGGCTCCTGTGCCAGCCCTGAAGCTGCTGCCCTGCAGCTCTCGCCTGTCCCTTCCTGCTTTGCTGCTGCTCTTCTCCCATCCCCTCTCCACACTCATCTGGTGGTTGAGGAGGATCCCAGGCAGCTTCTCCCTGGCCAGAAACACAGCCATGTTGGGGGTGAAGGCTGCAGCCCTGGCTGGCACCTTGGAAGGTTGTGGATCAACAGCCTGAGAGGGGAGGGGAGCGGAGCCCCAGCAGCAGCTCCAGACAAGGGGCACAGCAAAGCACTTGTGAGCTGGTGGCTTTTAAAGATACCATGTCCCCTGTGTCACTTCCAGGAGCCTCAGGGATTGCTTGGACACAGGGGGATGCACAGGGCCTGGACCCTGCAGGGGCCTGGGCAGGCACACAGAAGCACTGAGGTCAGGGCTTGCCCCAGGGCCGATTCACTCCTGGCCCTCCCTGCTCGCTCCCATGCACTGGATCTGCTCCCCCAAAAGGAACTGCCACATGCAAGCACGTGCCAGGCCCCCACAGCCTGTGCACAAGGTGCAGGGACCCTGCAAGCTGCAGGCACTGAGCAAGGCTGGAGGCATCACTGTGCTGAGCAGGGTGCTCCAGGTCATGAGCTGCTCCCATACAGCCCCCTCCATCTGCTTTGTGGGGCTCCAGAAACTCTCTCAAAGCTGCATTTACTGACAGTCCTGGGCTTCCCCACCCCAGAGAGACCAGTGTGGCACCAAACACCCAATCATAGTTCCCACCACCTCCTGCTCCATGTCCAAGGCCGAGCAGCTGCAACATCAACACAGAGACCCCTCAGCACAGCCAGCACTCGGCTGCTTCCCACCTTTAAATCCACAGGCAAAAATGTCCATCTTCACCTCTTCCTACATGTCAGTGACTTCTCCCTGTGGCCCAGGCTGACACAGGGGACCCTTGAAATAACCCCCAACAAACCAAACAGCAGCAGCACCTCCACCCAGGAGCTGTGTCTCACAAAGTCAAGGGTGGGAGGGAAGGAGAACAAGGCAGATCAAAGGGAAAACGAGCATCACAAACGCCACTTACCTGGCCCATATGACCCTGTAAGACATAGCCAATACCCCCCCAAAACTACTGAATCCTGCAGCACTGGCCAAAGCTGGAAGGGACCTGCAAGGATCATCGAGTTCAGATGTCCCCAGGTGCCAACCAAGCCACACAGCCACCATCAGCACCTCTCTGCTCCAAGCATGGGCATCACCTCACAAATTCTATCCAGCCCCTCCAGGCTGGAAACTGGGATAACTCCACTAAGAGCCACCCCTCAGTGGCATCTCCCAAATGTCCTTCAACTTTGCCACCCCCAGACCTGCTCTGACAGGTGGAAACCTCCTGCCTTGTCTGTGCCATTAATTAATGCCATCAGGCTGATTGACTTCACGTCTCCCAGGCATGTCCTGATCCATCCATGAGCCCCACAGCCTCACCACAGGCAGAAAGGGGGATGCTCCTCTAGAGAGGAAGGCTTTCCATGCATCTAAGGGAAATTCCCCCATCCCAATAAAATACAGCTTTCAGGTGGCCTTCCCCCCCAGGCAGCCAAGCCCCTGCCCTGCCTCAGTGTTTCACAGCACCACAGAGGCTGGCACGAGTGCTGGGTAATGCCAGTGCGGAGACAACGGTGTTACAGCCTTGTCTGCCCCAAGCTGTACCCTGTGCCACTTCCACATCCTTTCTAGCACATAAGCCCCCAAATTTAGGCTAAGATCTGTATTTCTTGAGGCAACATCCTTCATATTTATAGCCACAAAGGAAGAGTATGGGAGAGGATGCTGCTGCAGTCCAAAGATAAGTCTGAATTCTTCCTGCCTTCCATATCTTCAAACTCAGCTCTGGCTCTTGCTCAAATACCCACAGGTTAGAGAGCTGCCCTCAGCCCCAAACCATCGCCTCACTGTCAGCAAAATGCAGTCCTGAGCTCGTGTCCAATCAAGGCAAAAGAAGAGTGGTGCAATCTGTACGCCACCAGTTTGACTGTGAGGGTGCTCATCCACCTTGAGAAGGGCAGGAACGGTTTAAATTGCAGAGAGCAAAGTACAAATGAGCCATCCCTTTCAGCTGGGTGCTCACTCCCTGCCTCCTACATCCCTTTGTGCCCAGAGGGTCTCGGGTTCTCCCCCAGGCTGCTGGACACCCACCTCGTTGATGCGGATCTGCTGGAGCTCCTGCTCGGCTGCGGTCAGTGGCGCCGGGGCGGAGCAGGAGGACACGTGCTTCTGGTACCCGCTCAGGGACACGTCCTCCTGCACACACAGGGACAGGCTGCCTGTCACAGGAGCTTGCTGCTGCAGGGCTGGCTGTACCCCCGGCCCTGAGATGAATCTGAGAAACCCAGTGAGTCTCGGGCTCCCCCCTGACCAGGAAGATCAACCTCGAGGCTCTTGGATGCCTCCATGCAAATCCCACACTCAAATTGTGTGTTCTGACCACCCTGCCCCTCCCCAGGCACCCCTGGCTGTGGCAGTGGGCTCCTCTGGCTGGTTCATGGAGCTCAGGAGCATGGAAGTGAGAGGGAAAGGCAGAGCCATAGCCCAGAAGCAGCAGAGGGGGGATCATCCCTGGCCCCACCAGCACCAGAAGCCCCAGCAGAACTGATGCCCAGGAGGCCCTGGCTGTGCAGCTCCCTCTGCCCATAGAAGAGAAGGAGAAAACTCCACCCAAGGCAGGGGATAACCCTGGTGTGGAGGCAGCTATTGCTGCTGGAGTGACACTGCCACCACCTGGCACTTCTACTCCCATTCAGTGTGAAGCTCCACATCTCCTTGGAGCCTTCCCCCACCTCTCCCACGGACTCTGTCACAGACCACAGCCATGCAGCCGGAGAGAGGCATTGGCCACCCAGGGAGCAGTGTAGAGAACCAACCTCCTGCTGTCCCCCTACCCAATGCCAGCATCCCACATCCCACATCCCTGAGCCCAGGACAGGCTGCTGAAGCCCAGGGTCGGGCCCAAAAGGCTGCCAGGAACCACCACTGTACCTTCACTGTGCCAAACATCTCGTCCTTTATGTGCCCCCCGCCAAACTCCTTCTTCACCGTGGCTCTGGTGGCAGCATACAGCATCTTCAGCCGGACCTGCCAGGACAGGGGTGGCAGTGCTGTCACACAGGGCCACTGGGGACCAGAGAGGTGCCCAGTGCTCACAGCCACCGTCCCACCACAGGCTCCACACACCTCAGCCTCTCCTGGGAGCACCCACCTAGTTCTAGCTGGCTCTGATTTCTAAGGGCAGCACCCCCAGGCAGGGAGCAGCCAGGAAAACCCACTGCACTGCTTCCAGGGCTGCAGCCTTGCCAAGTGCTGCCCACAATCCAACAGTTTATTCCATGCTTTGCTTTCCAATCCCTGAGCTCCAGAGCGCCACTTCCCACCCACACCCGGGTTAGAGGAGGCACAAATACCACCAGAGCCACTCAAAAGTGACTTCTGCCTTTGGCACTTCTGTTGCATCGTTTTGGAAAATGCAGGAAAGAGCTTTGGCAAGTGCTCCTGAGCACACTGTGCTTCTGCAGCAAGACCCTCTGTTGTTTGTTGGAACATATATACTTAAAATACATAATAATATATATATACATGTATATGTACATGTACACATACCCAAACATGTACATGCCTATAAACTTACATATATCTCATTTGTATATGTATTTTTTTATATATGACAAGTGCATGTATTAATGTGGCAGTAAATCTATCTAGCACATAGATTATATTAAATATATGACAAATATACACGTGGGATTATATACATATATACATATGCATAGATAAACACACATGCATATACATATATATATATACACACACACATGTATATGTATATAGGTGACAAGCACACGTGTTAACACAGCAGTAAATCTCAGGCCCACTGAAGCCTGTTCTGGATGTGCTCAACAGGACAGCGATTTCCAAGCCGACACCCTCTACACCTGCCACCCACCCAGCCAGCCCTTTTGTGCCCACTCTCCACCAGCTGATTTTGGAGCCAGGCACAGAGGAGGGCTGGCAGCCACCCTGCATCGGCCTCAAGCAGAGCAGGGCCAGGCTGGATTCCAGTCAGTGCCAGTCCCAGCTCCTCCCAGCAATGCCTTTGGCCAGAGCCGTGCTGGGATGTCTCCATCCTGGCCATACCACTCTCCCCTCTACACCCCAGCCCCTCCAGCTCCTCAGGCAGCACTGCAAGGAGGACACAGACACAGCCCTAGGGTGTCTCATCCCCAAGCAGTCTCCATGGCAGGCACAGTGACAGAGGGTGTGAAGGCTCCTCCTCAGCCCCAGGGCAAAGTCCCCTCGGGCAGCAGCTCCTCCCCGTGCCCCTCCCCAGCTCGTCCCTGTCCCCAGGCCGGGTGCCAGCCCCGGGGCTCACCGGGGAGCTGTCGGGGGACCAGGAGATGAAGAGCCACTCGTAGCCCTGGGCGTTCTGGCTGTCCAGGCGGTACAGGACGTAGCAGGGCTGCTGCTCGTCCAGCAAGGGCAGCACGAAGCCATCGTAGTCGGCGTCCCAGCGCCGGGACAGCTCCTTGTGGGCTCCCAGCACGAGCTGCTCTGCAAGGAGAAAGGAAAGGTGCTGTCAGATGAAGGCAGGAGCAGGTGGTGGCTCACCTAAGGGTTCATTGCAGCTCCAGCACCAACAAGGATGCTGTACTGCAGAAGAATAAATTATGACCTCGTGCCACACGCAGGAATGTACAGCCCCAGGGATGTCACCTCCCAGGGGTCAAAATCAGAGCTGATACCCTAAGCCCGTGTCTGTGGGAAGCAGGGATGTCCCACAGACCCCTGCCTGGAGAGGGGACCATGCTGCCAGGAGAGGCTCAGCCTCCAGAAGCAACCTGTGTATTTCAAACACATCTCAAGGCACTTTTTTCAGCTGCTACACGAGTGGCAGTGGGACTGGGAGCCCTGTGAGCTGGGCACTGCTCAGCTGGGATTTAAACACTGGTGCAGGCAGCCTGCAAACATGAAACCCACACCCTGGTGAGGGTCAAACCAAGCTTTGGGATAGCTGGACAGAAACGTGGTGGCTGCTGGGAAACAGCCTAAAGTTTTATTCCATTTGTAGATGCAGAAAGGTTTAGGGGGACATTACGGGACTCAGAACAAGAGGTACAAAAATCTGGAGGTGCCAAAGCAAAATATGTTGGGGCCTTGGACAACTGGCACTTGGGGGGATGCTTAGCCTGGCACGTGCCCTGCCAGGACCTCTGCCCACAGCCCTGCTGCCCACTGGGAGCCCCTTGGCAAGCTGCTGGTTCAGCAACAAGGACAGCAGAGAACAAGGAGCTGGAAATACTTCACTTTTGGCAAAACTACCTGTTCTGAGACAGAGAAGCATAAAAACTCCAATGCACCCCTAAAACAAACACAAAGCTCTGTGAATGGATTTGTGCATCACCAAGGCCTGAGGTCCTGGAGGGACTGCAGGAATTTCACCTGGCCAAGCCCACTGGCAGCTGGAGGGTGTCTGTGTCTGCAGCACAAACCAACACCTCACACACAGAGCTGTCGGTGCTGAGTCACTCCAGGCTATTCCCGGGCTGTGACTCAGCCAGACCCCGCCGTGCCTGTGAGCTGGCAGCCTCCAGCTCTGCCCAGAGCTCTCTGCAATTCTGCTCACTCCACTCAGGGACACATTTTCCTCCTTGGGAAGTGCTGAAAAAAGGAAACTCGGAGCAGACACCCTTCAACCAAGTTATATGGCACTGGCTATGTCAGGCTCTGTTTGCACCAGGAGCTGCTGCTGGAAAAGCTGAGCTGGGAGTGTTTCTGGCCCTTGAGGCACCCCCAGCACTCCCTGCCTTGCTCTGAAATGCCCACCCAAGGCAGCCCTGCCTGCAGCTCTGGTGGGTGCCAATCTGCAAAACTCAGTGCACATCACCACCTGTGAGGAAAGAAATGCATCCAGCAGGGAAGTCCCCCAAGCCAGCCTTGTCCAGAATCCTGCTGACACTGAGCAGCAGAGCATCATCTAAAAATTATGCCAGATCACAAGCTGCTCTCATGCCAGGAAACTGCTGCTGAGCCTCAGTGCACATCCTGCTCCCCCACTCCTCCTCCATTCAACCTCAGCTCTTCCCAGTGGCTCCTCGAAGGCACCATCAGCTCATGTTGATCCCAAAGGGTTGCACAGCCACAATGGTGGTCTTGGGGGTGTTCACACACAGAGCATCTGCCATAAGGATCCTTGCACCATCTTCCTCTCCTGCTCACTGTTGTCTGCTCCAAAATGCCCCAAGACAAATTCCCCAGAAGGCAGAAGGTGTCTGCAAGGCATCCAGCAGAGACGGAGATCCTCTTCCACATCCCCCATTCAGGCAGGGCAGCTGGCATGTCCTTCCCATCCCTTCCAGGGGGAGGGTGCTGGAGTTCATCTGTCTGGCTGTAACATCTGCCTGGCCACTCATTACTGCCCAAAGCTCCTTCTCTGCTGGGCACCAGCAGGCTGATGGCCCCTGTGTGACAGAAGAGTTGTGGCCCTGCTGCCGACATTGATATATTGGAAAGATAAATAAATCCCATTCAGCTTGAGTGGAGACAGTGGGAAATGTCTTCCACTGGTGATAAAAAGTCTCCCTTGCTGGCATCAGCAGCCACAACCCACAACCAGTGGCACAAGCCCTAACACCCTAAGTCCAGGCTTAGGGCCATCAACACAAACCTGATTCCCATGTTTTAAAAGCAAAAGCAGCTGAGAGTTGTCACAGACAGTCCAAAGGCACAACGTGGATGTCTCATCCCCCAACAGTGGGGACCTTGCTGAGGCCAAAGCCCACCCTGCTGAGCCCTGCTGAGCCCTGCTGCAGCCCCACTGATGTGTCCCACGCGTTTCAGGTCACGCTGCTCTTCAGAACGGGACGTTGTGGCCTCTCCTGGGGTCACACGGGCTCCTTATGACCACATCCACCTCGGTGTTTGCAGCACAGTCCCGGGGGCCCCCCAAGGGAGGTGGTGACAGCAGCTTGGCAGGGCGTTAATGTCCCTGCTGCCCGAGAAACAAGTCATTCATATGCAATTGTGTGAGGCCGAGGCGATGGAAAACCTACACCCAGCAGCTCCCCGCCCGCTGGGACGTTCAATCAGTGCTTTGCTCTGCTCACTTGCCTCACAGATGCAGAGGCCACCCAAAGGCACCTTTCCATGGGACAAACACGGGCAAGGCTGGTGCCAGCCTGTATCCCGGGCTAGGGGCAGCCCTGTGGGATGGGATGGCTCTCAGAGTGTATCCCATCCTTATGGGATGCAGCCGGGGCCCTGTGCCACGGAGCAGCCCCCTGCCCACGCTGCCTGCAGCATCTCCCTGCCAGGTGTGGGATGACACACCCAAGGAGGAAGATGTCTGTGCATCACCCCCAACAAAGGTCCCACAGTCCCTGCAGCAGCCTGTCCCAGAGACCCCATAATATAACATGACACAGCAGCAGCAAAAGCCCCACAGAGCCCAGCACCGATCCTGGGCTGGTGTTGCTCTGCTGGCAAAGTCACTGCTCCCCACCAGAGCTGCCCTGGGGCTCCAAGAGCTGCTCACCAGCACACCCAAATTTTAGGTTTGTATTTCAGGCCTGGGCTGGCACACGCCAGGAAGCCCCAGCAGCATTTTCCTCGAGGTTTCCAAAACCACGAGCTGGCACCGCAGCGGTGAAGAGGAAAGGAGGAGAGGAAACAGAGAACAGACACAGTGTGAATCAAAGCACTTAAAAATTAGGCTTACCGTCCTCGATGACCACCTTGATGAGCCGGACGGAACCGTTTCGGGCTTTGGCAAAAAAGTCCCTTAATTCTGTGGTGGCTGCAAGAACCAGAAACATCGTGGTCAGATTTAGCAATCAAAGCAGGTGCTGGGCTGCTCAGTGACTGACCAGAGAGGGGACCAACTTGGCAGGATAGAAATTTAAAACTTAAAAAAAATAAAAAAATTAAATCTCTGGTGTCAAAAAAGTTGTAATAAAAAAAAAAATAATACAAAACACCCCAAAGCTGGGAGAGAAGCACTGCGTCTCCCTGAGGCATCAGAGTTAAATAGCAGCTGGGAGCACATGTGATCCAGAGAACCTGATACTTGGCCTGGGTGAACATAATCACCCAAATTTAGACGATGGCTTGGCCAGTGCAGGCAGGGACAGCTCAAGTGACAAGCTGATTCGCTTCACAGAGCAGCAGGGCTGGCACAGTGGGGCTGGCTGCTGGATGTCCCAACAGGCTGAGATGTCCTGGCCTTGTGACATGTGGCAGGATGCTGCTCCCGAGCGGCTGGGAACCAGCACAGCCCCAAACTGGACATACTGGTTTGGAGCTGAGCCCCTGGGGAAGGGAAAGGCAGCAGCCCCACGGTTTTGCTCTGGAGCTGGCAGGGCTTGGATTGCAGAAGGCTTTTGGGAAGTGTTTTGGGGAGCCTTCCTCCTCATTCCCCCTCCCTGAGCACCAGGCAATGGCAACCAATCTTCAGGAGGTAACTGAAGTGGATATTGAAGGAGCAGCCCAGAGGCAGCACTGGAGGCTTCATCTGCCCACTTGAAAGCATCACTGGCACAGAGCTCCCTGTCCCACCCGTGGGAAGGCAGTGCCCAGGAGATATGGCCTGGAGGGGCTGACCCCCCTGACAAGGAGCATCTCCCATCCCTGCTCCCCCCAAAGTCACTTTGGTCACACACCCAAGCCCTTTCCTGGATGCAGCCGTGCAGCAGAGAGGCCCTGTGAATTCAAAGCTGTTAGAGAAACTAATGAAACTGGTGTTGCAGGGATTGGAGAGCTGGGCAGATGCCAGGATCATGCTCAGAATCACCACCAGCCCTCCCCATTCCCAGCACTTTCCCACCTGCCCGTCCCCGAGGCTGTGCCAAAACAGGCAGCAGCAGGAGGAGCCTGGAGCCCAAAGCAGCCATAGATAGGGCAGGAGGCAGAGGAAGCCACCCTCCAGCAGGAGGGAAGGTGCAGTGCCGGGACAGGCAGTGCCGGCCAGGGCTGTGTCCAGTCCCTGCAGTGCCCAGCCCTGGACACAGCCCCAGAGCAGCCCCAGGGCACAGGGGTGGCCACCGACTGCCACACACGGTGTCCCCAGGGGCAGAGCCCTGCCCGCAGCTCCTCCAGCCCCGAGGGAGAAGGAATCCCTGGGGAGCCCCGGGGAACTCCTGCCTGTCCCCCACAGTAACCCCCAGAGCTGCCCTGGTCAGAGCTCCGGGTGGCTCCCAGTGCCACGGAGAGGAGAGGTACACACACACACACACACAAGGAAATGCTCCCTGCAGGCAGCAGCTCCCACACAAACCCAGGGATGCCATCCTGTGGGAATGGCACACACACAGGCACATCACCCCTGAATGGCATTTAGGGGACACACAGCAGGTTTGCTGGTGTAATCCCACCACAAGCACCCTCCTCCCTCCATCAGCATCAAGGCATGGAGCTCTCCCAGTTCCCAGAGCAGACCTTCACCCTCTCCCTGGGAGCTCAGCCTGTTCCTGCTGTGCCCAGCCAAGGATACCCCGATATTTTTAGCCCCTTTCCCTGTTAGGAGAGGCTGTTTCCTGCTGGCAGCATCTGTGGTTATTGCAAACACGCAGGCGGAAGGGGAAGTGAAAAAGAGACATTTATACACCCAGGAAACCTCATGCAGGAGACAAAAGCTCCTAATAAGCCTTAAGTGTCACTGATTCCTATTACACTGCAAAAACAGGGGAGGATAACATCAGTCTTGGATGGTTCTATAGCATCAACTTCAGGGAGGAAATAGGAAAGCTCTTCAGCATTAAACTGGCTTGCAAGTCCCTCCAGCCTGACCCCATCCTTCTCAGAACCCAAGGGCAGGCAGGGGATCTGAAAAATAAGGAGTCTGGGCAAATGCAACCGTCTAGCCCACTTGGGAATGCTAGGAGTGCCCTGAAGTATTGGATCAACAGCCAGGATGATTGGCAGTCGAGTGACTGACAAGTGACAGCCAAGCACTGGGATCTGTGTAGGTACTGAGGGGTGGAAGGGGATGAGGAAAAGCATGGATGCTGCCAGAGAAGGTGAGCACACCATGGGAAATCCCACAAGGTCTGCCAAGGAGGGAGCCCATTTCCAGAGAAGACAGCAGCAAAGCTTTCAAAAAAACCTCAGAAGGGGTTTCCAAGATTTAATTCTGCTGAAATAAAAGCTGTTTAAAAAAAAAAAAAGCCATTTTCATTTAAACAAAATCAGCAGGGTGTCTTCAACGTTCCCTTCTGCCTCTCACAGTGCAGAGCCAAGAGCCAGTGAGGAGGGAGAGGAATAAACCAGTGAGGGCTTTGAGCACAAGCTCAGCAACTGCTTCATTACAGCGTGATTACCACTTAATTGGCACAGCAGACTTGATGAGATGGCTCCCGTGCCTGAAATATTAATACAGAGCCCCACAGTCGGCTCTGGAAGGAAGGCAGGGAGGAGACCTCACCCTGGAGATGGCACCTCATGGCATCTCCCTGCCTGGAAGCCTCCAGGACACAACTCAAGGGCTGAAAAACCCTTGGAGAAAGGAACCCTTGGAGAAGTGGAGAAACCATAAAAACCAGGGAAAGGGAGGAGCAACAGGGCAGAGGACTGGAAGGGACCCACACATCCAACTCACCCTCTAGACATGGGTTCCTGGAAAATCCTGGAACAAATAATCCAGAAACAAATCCAAGCTGGGCTACAGCCAGTGGGGATTTACTGAAGCCAGGATGCATGAGATCCCTCATGCTTCCTGCAGCAGAGCCACAGACCTGAGGGCTTCAGGGGTCCCAGCTCAGCTTCTAAGTGTCTCCAAGGGTCAGAAGCCAGCTTGGGAACACAGTGGTGGTGAACCTCCATGGCATGGACACAAAACCACATGGATAAGTCACTCAGGGAGGTATCAGAGATGGGATGGAGTGAGGTGTCCTGGGCACCTCTGGTGGGTCCAGGTTTATCCACATTTCCATGAACACTTCTGGCAGCTGCAATAGTGCTTCCTGCAGCTGTAAGGTGGGAAGCTAGAGGAGATGCAAGTGTGCACTGGAGAAAAAGTCACCGTTCCCTCAGGAGACTGGAGAAATGGGCTGGGAAAAAAAGAAATAGGATGAAACTCAATAGGAAGCAAAGTATTTTAAGTGGGGAAAGGACCAGCTACACCAACAGAGGGCAGGGTCCAGCAGCTCCAGAGAAGAGAGGTGGGTCACAAGCCAAGACCAGGTTAGTCACTACACATTGCTGCAGGCAGAGTCATTTGTGAAGGCACGAACAAGAGCATGACCACAGTATCTGGTGCTGACAAGGCTGCAGGCACAGCAAGAACAGCACACCCAGGCTCAGCATCGTGCAAGGAGCAAGGCACAGGACAGACAGCACCTGTGCCAGCAGGCACAGCGTGCAGGAGCCACTGAAGGAACCACTACTGAGTGGCTCAGAGGAGAAAAGAAAAATTATCAACAACTTGTACAGGTTTTCCAACCAGAAACATCAGGTCCCACCTTGGCATTTGGGAAATGTCATGCTGAGGGTGACCAAACCCTGGGAAGGACACCATCCCTGCCCTGAAAAATGGATGTTGCTGCTCGGGATGTTGCTGCTTTGAGGCAGCGTGAGCTCAGTGGCACCTGAGGAACCTTCTGGCCTTTCTACAAGGCAGCCCTGACCCTCCTGGCAGACCTGGTGGGCACAACTGCCTGTGCCTCCTCAGCCACCCACTCAGCCCAAAATCTCCTTCAGCCACTGAGTCGTGCAGCACCTCCTTCTTCCACTTGCTCACAGGCTGCAGATGAGTTGTCCCCTATTCATGAGCCACCTGCATTCAGCAGCCTGATAACAGCATGGCCCAGGTCCCCTTGCACCACAGAACCTCCCAGCCCATGGCACCTGCCACCCCCTTGGGATGGAGGGCTGAGCAGAGCTGGTAACACCAGGGCACCCAGGCTGGGCAGCTGTGGCAGGGAGGGGATGGTTTGGCCAGCAGTGGCCTTCAGGTGGCCCTGACCCTGCAGGCAGCCTGCCAGAGGAGAACTGGAGCCGCTGCTGGGAAGGCAGGACGGTGCCTCCCCTCTGGCAGCCCTGAGCAGGCGCAGAGCAAAGCCTGAACCCCCCCAGCTCAGGGAGCAGCGGGGCAGCCACATCCTCACACCTCTGACCAGGTGTGTTTGTAGCCAGACCCTCACACCCACTGACCAGGTGTGTTTGCAGCCAGACCCTCACACCCACTGACCAGGTGTGTTTGCAGCCAGACCCTCACACCTCTGACCAGGTGTGTTTGCAGCCAGAGCAGGCACTGCCCCGCCCTGGGATGGGCCCCTTTGGATCAGCCCCCAGGAGATGAAGCATCACGTTTGTCTCAAAACGCTGAACGATGCTGCCTGCGGGTACCACCCTGCCAAATGCTGCTCCCTCACCGAGCCTTGTTCTGCTGTTCACAGCCCCAGTGAGCTTCCCCGAGCAGAGCTGGGCTGCCAGGAGGCCGGAGGGGCAGCGGTGACAGCCGCAGCCCCAGCAAGGGGCACTCTCTCCCGGGGATGCCGGCGGAGCCGCCTGCGCCATCCCCGGGGAAGCACCGGGACGGGGATGGAGGCGACAGCGCTTCCCCCGCAGCCTCCCCTCCTCCAGCCCCTCGCCCACTTGTTGGGGCAGCAGCAGGTCTGAGCTTGTCTGACCCTTCCCAATGCCCCCCGGCCAGAGCCCGGCTCCCGGATCAATAATAAATGCTCCCTGAAACAGATGCCTCTCTCAATACACGGAGTCACCTTGCCCTCCCGACGGGAAACCCGAGCCTGCGGCCATCAATCTTTCATTCCCGGGACATAATCTTCAACTGGGTGCGACTGCAGAGGCTGCTTCCCTTTCACTGTCCGGGGCACAGCGTGCCTGGGATGCCACAGGGAAACTCGGCCAAAAATCCAGCCACAAACCCGGGCAAAACTTGTCCAAGCTCCAGGGATGCTTGGCCAGACAGAAGTCAAGATGCTGATGAATAAAACATGGTTATACCTGCATTACCCACGCTTTCCCTGCCCAAGCAGCTCTGCCCAGCTCCTGTCTGGGCATCCAGAGAAGGACACAACTGCAACAGGCACAAAACAGCTTTTGCTGCTGCTAGAATTCCTTCTTTTCAGTCTATCCCAGTGTAACTCCTTTACACAGCGCCTGCTCAACTCGCTGCAGAGAGCTTTACTGCTGATGGACACGGTTGGCCAGCCTAAGCACTAAGAGGATTTTATTTCTCACCATGGAAAAAATATATATGTCCTTGCAGGGAATCTTTTCTGGAGGAAAAAAGCTACAGATGTCAGAAGAAAATAGAAAGAAGGAAGGCTGGGGGGAAAGGGAGCAAGAGAGGAGACAGGCAAAGCTTTTCTCCCAATTTTCTGTGGGGCTAGGCTGTATTCCTGCAGGATTTCACATGGACAACTCCTGGTCTGTAGTGCAAATCCTGCCCAGAGACTTTCAGCCACCAGCCATTGGCTTCTCAACACCTCATTTTCCACATGGGTGCCGAGGACCTGTTTGTCTCCACTTTGCCACCTTGGATTGGAGTTATTCATCCTTTCCCTCACCCCAGGGTAGGCAACACTCACCCTGCAGGCAGCATCAGTCAGATCCTGGAGCAGAGTGGTGGTGCCAGCACACACAGTCCTTCCTTGCCTGCAGAAGCTGCAGGTTGCTGTTCCTTTTCTCTGCCCAGTAAAGCCACCAGCAGAGCGCTGGTTTGTGCATCAGAGGGGTCAGGCACCCAGGGACAGACCCTGGCCACCATCTCATTGCATTTACAGTCTCCCACTGCACACTTTCCAAGGGGTTTCCTTTACCCCACCACTTCAGTGCTTGACTTCAAGGGGTTTGACATCTCAGGGCATTTGTCTTGTCTTCCACCCACGCTGCCACTCTGGTCATCCTGACGTGGCATCAGCCTCCAAGCTGGCCCCAGAAAAGAGCTCATGAGCAAGTCTGGCTCCTCAAAAACATCCTTGCAGCAGCAGCCCAGTGCCCTCTGTCCCCCAAGGATAACAGGGGCCATGAACCAGCCATCCCTTCTCCTCTTCCTCCTCCTCCTCTGCCCGTGGCACCGTATCACACGTCCTTGGTTAGGGGGTTACCCCCTGCATTCCAGCCAGGAAGTTGCTCCCAAATTTGGGAATCCAGGCACCTCAGGAGCCAGTGCTGCCTCCCAGCACAGCAGGAGGAGAGGGGCTGAGGAGGTGGTGAATGGGCAGCAGAAGGTCTTTCTTTCTTCTCACTGAAGAGCCAGGAAGCCGCCTGCTTTCCAAGGAGACCTTTGCAGACCCAGCAGCTCCAGGGTCCCACCTGTTTGCTCCTTATTTTTGCCATCTGACAGCACTCCTGCCTTTGTGCATCATGGTTATGCTTCTCCTGAAGCAAACATCCATTCCTACCAGATGCTTTCCCAATGCAAGATCCAGACCTGGGCCAAAGTGGCAGCTCAGCCATCGATGGGAGGAAAAGTCCTCCCCCATCCTCAGATCTTGCACCTCCCCCAGAAAGAGCAGGGACCTAACCCTGTTTTTGGGTTGAAGAAACAACATGCATTTGATTTCTTTACTTTCTAAATGAAAAAAAAAAAATACCTTCTATGATTAGACTTTTTCTCTCTACACAATGGTCTTGAAAGAGATCCCAGAAGCAACTGAAAGCAGCCGACCTCCGGCCAGCATCAAAGCCCTGGTTCAGCATCGCCGTTCTAAACTCAAGCAGTGAATGCTGTTCCAATCTAATGCCACTCAGAGCAAAACAGGGACTGCAAGAACACTCAATGAATCCTCCCAGCTGTAGCTAAAAAGCAGGTTTCCAGCCCCAGGAAGCCCACAGCCCCCTTTGATAGCTTCCAACCGCCTCCCCAGCCTGGCAGTCTCCATGGCAGCCTGGTTTTCTCGCCAGCACCTTCAAGAGAGCTGCCTGGGATACCTAAAAAAATAATAATTAGCCTCTTGCCCATGCATGAAAGGCTCAGCCCTGATTGCACTCCCTGAAGCCTCAGCTCTCACTGCCATCACTTCCCTCCCTGGGGAACACCTGTTTCTCCCCAAAAGCTGGGATGACGTGGGAGCATTGCAGCAGGGGGCTCCTCCAGGGGTTCCCCACTACAAGTCACCCTGCCCTCACACACATCTAGCACAGCATCAGGCAAAATCCCACACCAGCTTGTCTGCCACCTCCCCTAAGCCAGCCACGGAATCTGATCATAATTCCCCCAGGAGCAGGTGTCTTCCTGAAAATACAGGAGAAATGGGAATGAAAAAACACAAAGCACTGGGTGCACACAAAGATAACAAGGCCCCAGAAACCAGGAAGACGTGGAGAATCCCTCCTCCTCAGCAAACAACAGAACTCAGTGCCTCAGCAGAGGGCATGAAAGTAGCAGTGGGATTGCTGTTCCTCATTTGCTATGGAATCTGCTCTTTGCTGAGCAAACAGATTAATTCGATCACTGTGATGGGGTGGGGCTGACTGAAATACCCCAAACCCACCTCGGGGGTTCCCTTAAAGCCTGGAGTGCCCCAGTTGTGCCTGGCAGGTGTTGGAGGGGCAGATTTGCTTTCAGAGAGGAAACAGCAGCTTCCCGGAAGAGAAACCACACAACAGGGGATGGAGGGAGAACCCAGAGACGTCCAAGATGCTGCAGCTGCAAGACCACCCAACACAAGCTGTTTTCCACTAGCACAGGGAGGTTTTTACACCACCCCAGCACGGGGATCTGCTGCCAGGGTAGAGCTGACAGGTCCATCCCCACCCTGCACTGCTGCAGCTCCTTGGGGGAAGTCGAGTCCCTTCCCCTTTCCCGCTGACGGGGCACGTCACATCCTACGGGCCACGGTGCCCCACGGTGACTCTCAGCACGGCTCACAGAGGGTTTGCCAGGTGTGGGAAGCCAAGGGCAGCCAAGGTCAGTGCCCTCAGAGGGAGCCAGGCCGGCACATCTCCCCCCTGCAGCCACAAGATGCCAGGAAGGACAGCACCAGCAGCACAGGAGCAGCCTGTGAGCAACAGGCAGCAGCCTCCTGGGGCACACAGGGCAACAGGCCCTGCCTGCCCAAACCCCACGGACAGCTCTGCAGGGTGGGGTGGCACACCCAGAGCTCGGGTGGGTGCTGGGGTCCATCCTGCTGATTTTTTCCTTTCTTAATTATTATTATATTTTTAAAACACAGGGAGGATTTAATTAGAGCCTGAACTTCAGGATCTCACCTTAAACCAGAGGTAATGAACCTGAACCCACATGCCATCAACCACCAGCTATCCTGAGCAAAGCAGGAGAAACATCTAAGCATCATCGCTGGCCACTTCTCAGCTACAGACCCTCCAGGAGCAACTGCAGGGGAAGGATGTTCTCAACCATGCTCAAGGAACAAGGATGCTCATTCCATGAAGGAACAGGCAGAAATTCCCACCCTGGCACAAAGGTGCTAACCAGAGGGAGCTGTGAGGCCAGTGTCCCTCCCGGGACGCACTGCTGAGCAGGATTCGCACCCGAGCGCCAGAGCAGGGCTCCAGGGGCAGCTGCTCTCACATCCCTGCTCGCATATTGATTGGGTTACATAAATTATGCAGCACCTCTACTCCTGATTAATATTGCTAATTGAGCTGGCAGTGCGGGGGGCAGGAGGGAAATACCGTGAGGACACACAGTCAGTCATGCACCAAGCACACTCAGGAATGCAAAAGCCGCCGTGCCGGGGTGCCGGCTGGGTCCTGTGGGCAGCGGGCGGAGAAATCGGGGAGCAGGAATCCGCTCGGGCTCCCCGCAGCTCCCCCGGGCTGGGGGGCAGCTGGGGCCGCGCATCCCCGCAGGCAGGGCAGAGGTGCCGGGGCTGCGGCCAGACAGATGTGCGCGACACATCTGCCCGAGCATGTCACGGCGGGTGTCGAGCATCACCCAGACAAAGGATGCGGGAGAGCCCCGCACCGGCGGCACCGGGGACCAGACCGCCACCCGCACCCCCTCCCGGCACCCAAACGCTCCCAGCCTGACTCAGTGTCCCCCTCCCCCGCTACTCGCAGGAAAC
>VZRZ01006679.1:284950-295334 GCA_013398175.1 Climacteris rufus | reverse complement strand
GAGCGGGCCCTGCCCTGGGGCGCGGGATACGCCGAGTGAGTGCGGGCCGGCAGCGGGGCCGCTCCGGGACGGGCTCCGGGACAGCCCCGCGGTCGGGAGGGGCTAGGGGGTCTCCCGGGGTGCCGGTACCGGGGAGCAGTGCAGGTTTGGGGGTGTGGAGGGTGCGGGGGGCTTAGGGAACCCGTGGCGAGGTGCCGGGCGGGGCCGCAGCCCCCCCTGCCCCGGGCGCCCTCCTGCCCCGGCTGCGGGAGGAGGGAGCGGCTGCTGCTCCTCAGAAGGGCGGCGGTGAATCCTCCGGCCTCTCTCCCTCCCTGCCCGGGACAGCCCTGCCCACCCTGCCCGCCGCAGGCCGGCACCAGTGCTGCGACAAGTGAGCGGGGCAGCCCCGAGAGCAGCAGCGCTCTTAGAAAAGTGTCTTTAAGACAAAGCAAGGGGAAGATCACATTTTCAGAAATCTCTTAGTTTGCTGTTCTAAAGAGCGGAGGGGATGGATCAGGCAGAACAACTCCAGCCAGGAGCTGTCCCCACGTCCTGGCCAGACCACGTCATGAGCCCCTGGTCCTGGGATGGCACAGTGTGAAATGCAAAGAGAGCACACTCCCATCCAGGGACAAACATTAGCAAGGCTGGAAGGAAAAGAAATGGTGGTGGTTTTACAATGCACCGTGTCAACAAGGAAATGGCACGGTGTGGGCTGCCTGAGGCCAGGGTGCTGGTCTCTGTGTCCCCAGCCAGGCTTTTCCTTGCTGCACACAAAGGACTTGCTATTTCAGTCACTGGCAAAGAGTTTGAAAAGGGAGCAGGGAACATGGGGTTGAAGAGGCAGAGCACCCAGCACAGCTGGCTGGGAGCAGGTGAGGTGCAGTGTGTCCCCACACCTTACCTGGAGTGTTTGCACCCCCAGAGTTATCAATGCCGAGAAGTCGGAGTTCAATGAGGACCAGGCAGCCTGCTGTCAGATCTCCATCCGCAGGAGAGAGCCAGGCCTGGAGGAGGATGAGGAATGGCTGATCCTGTGCTCCACGCAGGTATTGCCCCCAGGCAGGCTGTGCTCACCCTGCTGCCAGCCTTTTGGTGCCACCCAAGGGTCCAGGTTCAGGAAATGCAGGATTGCTCCATCAGTCCTACATGCCCACATGCTGAAAGGCTTCCTTGGATGTGTTTAGGGGACCCGTGTACCCTCTGATCAGCAAACACACAGCTCTGTCTGTGTGTGCCATTTCTACTTCCATGGCCCATGACTTGCAGCATTTGAGGTCATCAAAGCCCTGGGTGCCCTCACCTCTCCTGTCCTTGCTCTGCTTTCAAGGGGCAGTGTGTGTTGTCATCACTTGGGGCAGCAGCATGAGCCAGGCACACAGGATGCTGTCATCTGGGAGCAGGCTCTGCCTCACCTCTTGTGAAATGGCCCCATCTCCCCTAAAACACACAGGAACAGCACGAGTGTGGGTGGTGCAAATCCAGACACTCAGAGCTCAGATGATGGGTCTGGCAGAGCAGCAAGTGGGCATCACTTGAATTTGAGCTGCACAGGAGATTTACTGGTGGCAGGGAAGGGTAGTAGGGGTGGAAAAGATGGGCAAAACCCACACAGTGACATCCTGGCTGTGAGCCTGCCATCTGTACCACCTCTCCAGCCCCTGTCTTGTCCTCTTCCTACGGCAGTTCCTGACTGGTCACTACTGGGCGCTGTTCGATGGCCACGGCGGCCCGGACGCCGCCATCATCGCCTCCAACTATTTGCACTACTGCATCAAGCAGAAGCTGGAGGAGGTTGTGGGAGGCATCACTGAGGCCCGGCCCCCCATGCACCTCAGTGGCCGCTGTGTCTGTGACAGTGACCCCCAGTTTGTGGAGGAGAAGCACATCCATGCAGCAGACCTGGTGGTGGGAGCGCTGGAGAACGCCTTCCAGGAGTGTGTGAGTACCCCATGCAGGGCACCCGTCCTGCCAGCCAGGCTGCCTTGGCTGGACGGAACCAACATCGTCTGTCGCCGTGCTGGCTTCCTGGGGCCCATCCACAGGCAGTTTTGGTTCTGGATTTCTGCTGGGAGGGGTGAGGCAGCGTGTAGAAAGCAGCAGCCCAGATCTCATCAGTCTCCAAACCCATTTAAATCAACAGGATGAAGTCATTGGCCAGGAGATGGAAGCCACAAAGCAGACAGGAGGTTGCACTGCTCTGGCTGCCCTTTATTTCCAGGGAAAGCTGTATGTGGCCAATGCTGGGGACAGCAGGTGAGTCTTAATAAAAGGGGGAAGTCGCTGGGGATGAGAGCTGAGTGATAAGCAAGGTTTCCAGCATCTTACTGTCCTCATTTCAGCTGGGATTGTGTTGTAGAGAACACTGTTGATAATTCACTGATGTTTTAGCTGTTGTTGAGCAGAGCTTGCACAGTCAGGGAATTTTAAGATTCTTACCCCAGTGAGACGATCCTCACCCCAGTGAGGAGGTTTGGGGGCACAAGAAGCTGGTAGGGAACACAGGTAGGAGAGCTGACCCCAAAAGACCCAAGGGATATTCCAGATCATGTGGCACCATGTTCAGTGTGTGAACTGAGGGGAAAGCTGGCCTGGGGCCACTGCTGGGGAACTGGGCATTGGTCATTGGGTGGCGAGCAACTGCACTGTTGTTTTCTATATTCTAATTCTTGTCTCACTATTATTCTCTGTCCATTTCTGTCCTATTAAACTTTCTCAATCCACAGATTTTACTTTCTTTGTTCCCAGTTTCCTCCCCATCCCACTGGGTGGAGGGGGAGTGAGTGAGTGGCTGTGTGGTGTTTACCTGCCTGCCAGGTTAAACCACAACACCTGTTTAATCTACAGACAGTAAATGTGCAGCCATTTCCCTCCTGCCTGGCATAGGACTTGTTGGAAGAAAGGTGCTTCATGTCTTTTCATGCCCTCCTTTGGGATTTCAAGGGACTAAAGCTGGCCAGACACAGCACTGAGGTGGTAATGCAGCAGTGCACTCAGCCTGGCAGGTGTTTAAAAGTGGAAGATGATTTCAAGGTATCCTCAAGAGCTTCTTCACCTGGCCTTGGCACCCCAGTCCTCTAGCAGTGAGCTCAACCACTGTCAAACCAGGCAAGCACAGTTCTCTGCTGCAACAGTGCAATTGCAATGGAGTTATTTAAAATACAGTGGCATTTTTGAACAGTTTTGGGTGCACAGCTGTTTTTTGGCACAGCTCAGCTTTGCCTTTTCCCCCCTCGTAGGGCAATTCTTGTCCTGAAGGACAACATTGTGCCCATGAGCAGCGAGTTCACACCCGAGTCAGAGAGGCAGCGAATCCAGCACTTGGTGAGTGACTCCTTCCATACACCAGGCAATGCAGCTGTGAGCATCCCACTGGCTCAGACAGGGCTTGTGGCAAGAAGAACACCAGCTTTCCCTGAAGGCCACTGTGTGGCCAGAATGTCAGCTGGCACTAGCCAGGGAGGGCTGGGGTAGAGGTTGTGTCAACAGTCTTCAGCATGGAAGACGCTCATTTTGTCACTGGAATGTGCTTTTCCACTTGTGGTCTCCATTCTGCTGCTGGGAGTGCCAGTCCTGAGGCAGAAGCAGCTTTGGTGCCCTACTCTGCTGGAGCAGAACCTGTCCATCCTCACACTCCATTGCCTCCTCCAGGCTTTTCTTTTCCCCAAGCTCCTGGATGGTGAGTTCACACGCTTTGAGTTCCCCCGGCGGCTGAAGGGAGATGACGTGGGACAGAGAGTCCTGTACCGGGACTACTTCATGGAGGGCTGGTGAGTCCCCTCTGCCTGGGGGGAAGGCTGCAGCACAGGGCAGCTTCACCTGCTCGTAGCCAAGGGCAGGTGAAACGAGAAGGACCTGGTCCTGCTGGTGAGAGCAGCAGCACAATGGTAGGGAAGGGTGCTGTGAGCAGCTCCCTCTGACTGAAGGACTGGGCCCTGGCAGGGCAGTTAGAAAACAGTCAAGATGGTCCTTCTGGGATCCACAGAGGTGGGGCTGGTGCAGGTATAAGCTGGGGAGGAAGGGGAGAGGGAAAAAACACCTGGGCATTCAGCAGGGGGTCACCTTGCCCCTTCCTCAGTGAGCTGCCTGTGCATGGGGACACCACAGGGCTTCAGTCACAGTCAGAATGCTCTGGCTGGGTTGTACTACCAGGTCAGACAAATCCCAAATCAACAGTGAATTCTCTGTTGCAGGGGGTACAAGACGGTGGAGAAAGCTGACCTCAAGTATCCCCTTGTCCACGGCCACGGGAAGCAGGTAGCTTAATGCTTTACATGCTGGGAAGGCACAGGCAGGGTGCTGGGGCCCTCAGTGTCCCTGTCACTCATGTCATGCTCCAGGGCGCTAGGGCAGAGCTCTGGTGCTCTCCAGCACAGCCCCACAGCCCTAAATACAGCAGCTCCCTTTGCTGCCTGGTTGGTGTGACCCAGAGCCCTCTGGAGCTGAGTCTGCACCCTCAACCAGAGTACAGCAGAGCAGAGAGCAGCCCTGAGCCAGTCTGCCCTTTCCTTAGCTCCCCTTGCACACAAGGACTCAGTTCATGGGAGAACTTACTTCATCAGCTCCCACTTGGAACTGTCCTTCAGCTCTAGTGCCTTTCCCACAAACTGGCTTCCTCAAGGAAAGGCTGGGAAATGAGCTTGGAGGGGGAAGGAGGAGGTAGAGAGAAGCAATGTCTGCACACATCCAGCATCTTCCTGCTGGGCTTGAGCAGAAAGCACCCCCAGCACCACATGCCACCCCCTTTGTGGAGTCAGTGGAGAACCTCCTTTGCCAGGAGAAAGGGATGCACCCAAACCAACTCAATTTTCTTTCTTGCCACCTCAAATCAAGAGCAGATGCCATCGTGGGCTTCCTGAGGTGTGTAGTATTACCCAGAGCACACCATAGGCCACCAGGAGCCGTGCCCATGCAGGCTGTCCCCACACTCCCATCAGGCCATTGCTTCTGATGATTTTTCTATCTCCAAAGTCTCCAGAGGTTGTTCTGGGTGATGCTTGGAGAAAGGTCCTAAAGGTAACACACAGATCAGTCAGGACAGCCTTGAAAGGTGCCACATCCCTGTGTTTCAATCCTGTTTTGCTTTGTTGGGGCCAGGCTCGCCTGCTGGGAACTCTGGCTGTCTCTCGAGGCCTGGGGGATCATCAGCTCAAAGTCATCGACACCAACATTGAAGTCAAACCCTTCCTCTCCTGCATTCCCAAGGTCAGTCACAGCCCATGGGAATTGTAGCATGGAATTAAACAAGCTGCTCCTCCTCTGTAGCATGCACCTTTTACAGACCTGGCAAGTCTTAGCTGGGTCCTTTCTCCATCCCCCTTCTCCCTGGCCATGCTGCCCAGGGAATCCCCAAGACAGAAATTCAGAAGCATAGCAGCAAGAGGACGTAAAAGACTCCAAGCACCCTGGTCCCACTGTGTCATCTCTTAGGAAGTCTTATCTCCCTGGCCCCTCTGTTACATTGCAGGAATTGTCACAGATTTACTCCTGTGCTTTCCAGGTGAATGTATTTGACTTTGCTCTGCATGACATTAAGGAGGATGATGTCCTCATCATGGCAACTGATGGCCTTTGGGATGTCCTGTGCAACAACGAGGTGGCCCATGTGGTCAGGAGCTTCCTTGCAGAAAACAGGACAGATCCTCAAAGGTAATAGCAGCTTTGCCATTGTTTTCCCTTCCAAAGAACCTGGTCAGACCTAAAGCAGGCTGAGATCCCTCTGCTTCCAGGTCAGCTCTGGCATGACTGCTCTGTTCTGTGACTTTGGAAACTGCCTCCTAATCTGTCCCCATCCTAAAGAAACAATGATAAAGCTGGTATCTTCAAAACCTTGCTATTTCGACAAGCCACATCTCAATATTGTTCTCAGGGGGGAATAGCGCTATGTTAAGCCATACCTTGCATTTTTCCACCCACAGGTTTTCAGAACTGGCCAAGTGCTTGGTATGCAGAGCAAGGGGAAAGAAGAGAGGCCACCAGTGGATGCTGGATGACAGCCATGAGGCATCCTATGATGACATCTCTGTATTTGTCATCCCACTACACAACAGGGAAAAGGACTGACTGTCAGGATGACACACAGCATCTCTGTGGTCCCCTGCTGTGGTGCCATTCAGCATCAGCCTGAGACTGAGGCATTTCTGCTGCACACATACACTCTCTTCCAGCAAAACCATTTACGGTGGAACCTGAAAATGCACAGCCAGCACTTAGCAGAGACTGAACAAGATTAGCTCCTTAAAAACATGCAGGAGAGGAACAGTGGGCCACAATCACTCCCCTTTCTCACTGTTGGACCAAGGAGAACCTGCCAAGGGGTCCATGCAAGCCAAAGGGCACTTTTTCTAAGATCTCTGCGGTACAACAACACTCAAATCTGTATTTCTACTGAACCCTCTCCCTTTTTAATACTGAACAATAAGGATCAATTGAGATCCAACCAGGCTGAAGAGCTGGCTTTTAATCAGACTTGAACCAAGTTGAACTGGATGCATAAGCTAAAGCATCTCTCCTATCCATTTGCTGTAACGTGAGATGTGCTGAAAACCTGGGAGCTGCTGCCAGGACAGCATTGGGCACAGCCATGCCTGTGGCATGGGAATGCTGGAGCAGTGGCCCAGACTTGGAGACAGTTGCCATTTGTAGGCAGCACCACCTCAAACCCAGAGGATGTAGCCGGGTGAAGCTACACCCTGGTGTACAGGAGCCTCCTGTGCAAAGATATGTGCCTTACTCTTATTTAAGAACATTGCAGTGTATGAGAATACAACTTACAGATTTCTAACAACTCTTAATCCACATTTGCTGACACTTTTTCTATTCAGGTAATTTCTGACAACAAAGCAGGTTTTGTGGCAGCAGCACTGATGAGAACCAAGGTGTTTCAGTGCATCAGCTGATTCAGTAGAAGAGCTCCAAGTAAAATAAAACCAGTTTGTTGCAATGTGTCTGCAGTGATGAACCCCAAGCACTTACACTGATTCCAGCAGAAACTGCAGCAGACACACCAGAGCTGTCTTAAACTCTGAGATCTGCTTCCCAACCTGTTTATTAGCCAGGCAAATTCAGGTCTGGACAAGCTTCCCATTTCCCTGAGTCCCCACTTCAGTTTTCATTATTCATTACAAAGGTTCTCAGATTCCCTAGAGAAATAGCCAAGCCCCAGTGTGTGTTTAAGTTCCACAAGGATGAAAGTCCAAATGAAAGTACTTTTGTTTTTCTTTTCCCATGCATCTTATTGTGGTGCTATTCCTGCTGGGGATTTTACACAGACCTGGGCTGGAGAAAAACAGCCTTAGAAAATCACAGGGGAGTTTTGCTTTGAATTTCTCTTTGCCAAGAAACAATTTGTCACTAGAAGCATTCCCTTATCAGAACTGCCCCAAGGGCTTGGTGTCAAAAGATGATTTCCTGCAGTGGGAGGGAATTCCCCCCAGGAATGGGGAAGCCTTCACAGCTATCTGCTCATGGTTTAAGCAAGGGATAGACAACATTTCTCTCCAGCTTCACTTTCCCCCCATCCTCTTCAGTTTAGCCTGAAAACAACACACATGGGGGTTTACCCATGTTAATCATGCTGGGTGCTGTAATGTAAATCTAACACTGTATGCATTGACTGTAATGATCCAAGATTCCTGTTACTCAAATCCAACAAGTTATTTTCTCACCTTCTTGCTGAGAAAGAGCTCAGCTCTTCCATCCAGACCACAGGCTGCTGTGAACAGCCCTCCATCTAGGGCACCATACCTCCGTAAGTAGTCAGCACAAGGTTGCTTCCCTATTCATTCCCTATACATTCATAGGCAAAAAACCCCAAACTCTTAAAATGGGCAATTTATGGAGGGATAACTTAAAAAAAAAAATCACAATTTCCACTACAAAGTTTCTGACTCTCCAAAACAAAGGAACTTTGAAAAAATGGCTGAGTTGCCCATTCCCCCTCTAAGAAACCAGCAATTTGTATCACACTGGACAAATGCAGAATTTACAGCACTCGAGTGGTCTCTCTACAAAATATTTATTGGTCACAGCCACAACATTGAACTCTCCACATATGTAGTATTTTGTGACAAAGCATAATTTGACTTTATGTATTTACACTCACTGGCAGATACCACCAAGGAGTCCAACTCCCTACAGCAGCTCACAACCAGAGACCAGTTTCTGAAAGGCTCGCCAGGCTCCTGCCCCTGACCCAAAACCAGGGCAAAGTCTCTTAAAGTGCTAAAACAGGCAAGAGGCATTGTAAAACGTACACTGCTGCTACCAAATTTGTCACTCAATTGCTTCTCCTCCAAAGCAGGGGCTGGGACGTGAATCCAGCAGCTGGGAGCTTCCATAAAGCAGTAACAATCTCTCAAGACTGACTTGGAGAATTACACCCAAAATCTCTGACAGCACAGGCAGACATGCTCAGCACCACCACTGCTCACTTAAAGGTGGGCTGTTGAGTCTCACTTCCCCCTTGTTTTGAAGAAAGGTCTTTACTTCATCCCAAAGAACATGGGAGGGTTTTAAATGTCAGATTTGGAGGGGGGATGCTCTTTCCTGCTTGGCCACTCTGTCAGACCTGGGAGGGCTGTTTTTCAGCAGGTCTGTTTCTCATTAGCTGGCAGCCCTGAGGAGCACAGGAATTGTAGCCCTGAGACTCCTAGAGAAGCACGTGGAAGCTGGAAGCTAAAAGCTTTCTTCACCTTTCCTGTCCAACTGTCTCAAGTTCCTTGACAATACTTGGCACACTGCCCTGTTTTAAAGGCAGATGGAAAGCACTCTGTGCTACATCAAGAGATGTCTGTGCCTGTGTGGGTGGCACTGGGCCCTGGGAAGGTGCTCAGCTGCAATCCTGAACTGAGAAAGCCACTGACGTGCTTGTGTCTGTGTGTCCTCCTAAACACTGCTCTGGTCCCCTTCTCCTTGAACATTTTATGCCACAACACGTTATACAACACTGCAAGCAGAAGAGAGCTGAACAACCACTTCTAAACAAGTGCTCAAACTACATTAGCAAAGAGCTTTTGTAGAGTAAAAGACTTTCAAAGCTTCCCTGTGAAAGTAACAAGGAATATGGCCAGAGAAACAGATGTGAAAAACCTCAAAGATAACTTGCTACTGGACGCTGAAGTTTGACTGTTAAAACACACTAAAAACGCCAAAAACCTGTATGTGACAAAGCACTGCAAATACCAACGAAGGTAAAGTAGCACCAAGCAGCCTGAAATGCAACAGTGCTGAGTTAAAGTGAGTGAGGCCCGAGAAAACCACCTCCCTCTGCACAGGGCCGTTACAGTTCCAGGCGATGGTGGGACAGCACGGGAGGGGTGGCACGAGCCTCTCATCTCCAGCAGCAGGCCTGTGTGGCAGAGGGAAAGCAAACAGCCCTATGGAGGATGGGCTAACCACAGAGCTGTGGTCAGAAATGCCCCGTGTGGCAGCAGAGATGAGCCACAACCACAGCACCAGTGTGACCCTGCCCCGTGCAGGCACTGCTCCTGCACAGAACCAGCAACGCTCAGTGTCCAGCCCCAGCTCTGAGCACAGCACCTTTCCATGGACCAGGGCTGGGAGGGGGGAAAAAAAGGGTAAGAAAAAGCAAAACAGAAGCAGCTGTTCTACAAGGCCATTTACTTTTCCAGGGAGACATGGTCTGAATTGCATACAAAGAGCCACAGCTGAGATGAGCTTTGCTGTAACGGGGGAACATCAGGACAACTGAGCTAAGGAAAATGCTCCAGCACAGTTTGCCAGTAGGGACTGGCACTGGAGAGCAGAGACAACATGCCCATTTCCACCCTGTCACCTTGTCATATTTATGAGCAGGGAAAGAACTGACTTCCCAAGCTGTGGCCCAGCACAAACCCAAGGGTGTTCAGAAAGGCAAGAATACAGTGAACACTGCATTTTCACCAGGCATGTCCCAGCTCGCTGGTGGATGCATTCCATCAATGCAGCATTTCAGGAAAAAGAACTGGAAGTGGGCTTGAAGACCAGCCTGCCAGCTTTTCTGTGCTACAAGCTCCTCAGGCAGGAGAGCATGTCCCTCCCATCTCTTTGCAGGGGCACTCCTTGGAGCAGGGCCACAGCAAAGCAGTCAGCACAGTCATGCCTAAAATTTAAAAAATTAATTTCCGAAGACACCATCTGACAGCTCTTTTGGAGCTATCACTGGAAACCTGCAGACCTGTAATAAACTGTGTGAAGCACTAACCACATGTCAGTTTTACCAACAAAGGGAAACAGGTCTAAGCCTGGTGTGGGATGAATTCCATGGAGCTTATTTACGAACCAGGGGGTGGCAAACTGCATTGGTGAAAGTAAACAGCCTAGACACCTCACAATACTGGCCCACATCATATTCTTTTATATCTAAAAGTAAAAAAATATGGCCCATTCCCACTGCCCACCCACC
>VZRZ01006679.1:270151-284931 GCA_013398175.1 Climacteris rufus | reverse complement strand
CCCCATGATATTTACATAAGTAAGATCAGCCAAGATGGTACATAAGGAAGATACACAGGCAGACTGTGCTTTCAGTCTCAGTTTGGTTTCTCCCTTTTCCTGCTGACAGACTCCTTTATTGCTTGGGACACTGGCCGTACCTCAGCAGTGCTGTCTGTGCCTCTGGGATGCTGGCAAGCACCAGGGAGGCTTTGGCAACCTCTGGCAGTGGATGAAACCTGCACAGTTGCACACTAAATCACCAAAAAAAAAGGATGACAAGATGTATGAGGTACATTCCCAGTCACCCACGCTTCTGGTGCATGTTGCACTGCAAGAGAATCCAGCATCTGCTGTTGAAAACTGCCAGCGTTCACATTTGGCACAGAAGTATTTGCATCTGTGGACTGCAGTGAAACCAGAGATCCCAGATGTTAAAAACATGCACTTAAGGGAAGGAACTGCACGTTCCACCTTGGAACATCAACAGCCCTGTGCACTTACAGCAGGAAAACACAGAGTTACAGCTTTAAAAAATGCCACTAACATTTTGTAAATAAAACAGACTTGACTGCTCTTAGAAATAATACTGTGTCAGTTCCATCTTGGGCTGAAGCCTGCTGGGCACAGACTGGAAGGTAAGGACTTGTAGCATGCTGCTTCTGAGCCTGCCAGGAGAGGAGCAGTCCTCCCAACGGAATGCTGTAGATAAACGTAAGACATGGCAAACACGCAGGAACAGGAACACAGTCTAGGAGATGCAGGCCATTCCAAACTATGCTTGCAGTGATGTGCTGCTGTTAGCACTAGGGCAGTCATCCCCCAGCAGCTGCAGTGCACGAATTAGTCGTCGATGGTTGGTAACCAGAAGGCCTACAGAGGGGGAAAGAAAACATCTTTTCACAGCAGAACACAAATCTCTCCTACAGCACACTGTAGGAGCTGATCACTGCTGTCACTGTAAGCACAGAGGCAGACACTACTGCAGAAGCAGCAACGCCCTCCCAGCAGTTTAAGGTTACAATCCTTGCTTATGCTGCTGTGGTTTGCACTGCACATTGTCCAGAGCAAGCCAGGCTTACACAGACTGAAAATGCAGCAATGTGCAGGGACCCAAAGAACTCACACGTGTGTGCACAATCCCTCACTGCTCTGCTTCCAGGTGTGTGTTCACACCCTGGCTCCCCAAATGTGCTGCCCCACAGAATGACTGCCAGGTACAGCACAGGCAGGGTGCAACACACGGGCCTGGCTCTCGCCAAAGCCCAAGGCAGTGTCCATCAGGCACTGAGCCTCCTCAAATTCATCTCTAGAAGGGTCAGCCCCTCACAGAGCTCACATGAACTTAAAATCCATTTCCTTACCATATTGGAACACGCACTAGCGAAGGTCATGAATTTGGGATTGAACTGCAGACAGGTTATAGGACCTGTGTGTTTTCCATCTAGCACAGCCACCTTCATCCCACTTTCCCCATTCCAAACATGGATCTTCCCATCCTCTGAACCTGAAGGTAGGAGTGGAAAACAAGATAGGCAAGATTAACAGGAGAGGTCAGCACAGAAAATGACAAACTTTTTTTTCTATCAGAACTTTAGGAACAGGCAGGTCTCGACTTCCTAACACAACTTTCAGCGTTGTCCAAGTGTCACAAGGGCACTTACAAAACATCACAGAGCTAACACACCTGAATCCAAACAGCAAGTTTTTACCTTTGCACTGCAGAGACTCAGCTACACAACAGTGCAACATATTCAGGCAAAGATGTAACTACTGTCACCCAGCAGGAAAGGAGGGCTGACACCTCCGCTGCTGAGGAGAGACCCTGGGCAATCCACACCAATGTGCACGAGGCCAAGTGCTGGGGAGAGAGTCATTGTTCACACAAGTTCTCAGTTCAGACACAGGTAAATATCTCACTCAGGGGGCACAGAATCAAACCAAAGCCTTTGCCATGGAAGGTAACCAGATTTCAGTGCACTAAGCCAAATACCAGAAGCCTTCCTGGAGATGTTGACGCTTCACATTGCTACAATCAGACACGTTTTTCACTTTAAAATGGCATTTTTCAGACTCTGAGGCTGAGAACTTTACATTTTTATAATTCAATTTCTGCTCTATACTCATTTTAAATAGGATTCCTAATAAAAATGTGAAGAAATTTCTTCTGCTTCTGTATTTATGTCTACAGCCTTTCAGGAAGAAAAAATTAAGAAGCACGAGTTGCAACTTTACCATATGTAAAAACTGAACAGGATTAAGTGGTTTGGAACTTTTACTACTGTTTTAATTTGGAAGAACACAACAGGAAGGTAAATATGTGCAATAAAGTGCTCTCCAGAGACAGACTAAACAAAAAACCCCACCCCTCTTCTCTGCAATCAGGAAGTTCTCAGCCAGAACAAAAGAAAAGAAGCTTTGCCAAGACCATCACTCATCCAGGAAAAATGAGGATCTGGATACCAATTACCACAAAGTTAAACATATTTGATGTACCAGTCACATAAATAAGAATGAAATACAAAGTGCTAGGAGGGGTCAGCACCAGACAGACTCGTCTGACTTGTGTCCACAGGTCCTGCTGGGCAGCAGAGTGACTGAAGGGCTCATTTTGGGGTGCCCAATGTGCAGCACCAGGCTGTACAGGAGTTTCAAACTGCTTTTTGCCACCTGCTTCCCTCAGGAGTCCATCCTGCAGAGGCTAAGAAAGGGGGCCTGGGCCAGGGGAATCCTACACTGGGAGCCACCAAGCTGATGCCTACAGCTTCTATCAAGGGTTAAGAGCTTCTTCCACAGACATGGGGGTTTACAAGAGCCACATGAACAAACTGCAGCTGCCCCAGCATGTCAGCAGTGCAGAACATCCCCAGAGGTGTATGAATGCACCAAGCTATGAGACCAAGCAGCCAAGCACAAACAGGTGCCTTGGCCATCAGGAAACAGGGGATGGCCACAACACAGCCACAAAATGCTTTGAGGCAGCACATGAGGGCACCCTAGCCACAGGGTGAGGACCACTGACAAATTATGTGACAGGTCTTCCCACATTACAACAGTTTTCTGGTTTCTTAGCTATTTTGGAACAGCGTTAATATATATAAAGGGAAAAAGAAAAGTCTTCTTGCAGGCTCATTTACATTTCAGTCTGGAGAACACTGAGCAATCTAACCAAACAGAACACTGTCAATGCAAACAAAGTTTACAGCTGCACTGTATTATTTAAATACATTCTGCTTCCCAACAGACACAGCTTTAGCCCTACACAACACCTAACTTCAGAGCACTGAAATTCTTGCCAAGAATTATCTTACCTATCATGATGAACTGAGAGTCTGGTGTGAATGATGCCTCCAGCGTGACAGCCTTACTATTGTTATAACCCTATGGCACAAAACAGGAGAACATGTAGTAGAGAGTGTGTCCACAGCAATCTCACCACCAAAGGGCACCTGCTCCCAGAACCAACACCAAGCTCTGCAGCAAGCAGCAGGCTCACCCCGAACGTGTGCAGGACGGCTCCTTTGAAGGCGTCGATGAGCCGAATGAAGCCGCCGTTGGTCGAGATGAGGATGAGCTTCCCATCGTTGCTGAACTTCAGGCCTGTCCACTCACACGTTCTGTCATACTGCATCTTGAACGTTGCAAATGGCCCCTGCAGAGGGAAAATGGGAAATATGATGGAGACTATGCACTGCTGCTAACAACAGTCTGCTTTTAACCTTAGCTCAGGAAAATCTTTCTGATCTTTTTGTAAGAAAACCCTTAGCCCTACGATACCAAAAGGCAGTGTAATGGCAAGCAAGTCACTGCACATATAAGCTGCAACATAGAAATCCAGTTTCCAAAGCAAAAGAGCCAAAGTTGGGTGTTTCAATCCAATAATTTCATACTCTATCACAATCAACAGCAGAAATTAGGGTAGGAAGAAGTTTTCGACCAAGGCTGTTAAATGAAGTTAGAGAAAGAGTCTGAGCCAGTGTAATCATAATGTGATTTTTGAAAATTATAGAACTAACTATGCTCAGTGCTTATTCAGTTCAGCTGCCCACTCAATTACGGTTTCCTTTTAAATTTCCATCCTTTCTGACAATCCTGGCTCAGTCTTTGCCAGTGTTCTTTCAGAATAAGCAGCAAGAAAAAAAAAGCCCAAAACCACATAACAAAAAGCTCCAACAGGAGTTTGGAGTGGGTTACAGGGTTAGCACTTTAGCACTGGCTAGGAGCATACCTCAGGATTTGGTGACAGCACATTTCCCTTACTGTCTGTGAGATGTGTGCTTACTGAGAACTCTCTGGATGCCAAGGAGGCTCCCCAGGCAGTAAGCTCAAGTACAGAAATCTGAGCACTGAGTTTAGACTAATTCTTACAAGATAAAAAGTGCAAGAAGGGAAGTTAGGGTAGCTCACCTTGTCAAAAGAGCGAAGATCATAAAGCTTCACCATTTCAGAATTGACTCCAGCAGCAAAAATCAACCCTTCTGGGTCAAAAGAACACACAGGCTTCCCTTGGAGATGCATTAAACCCTAGAAATAGCCAAAATTATTTTGCAAGACTGATGCTCACATTTCTACCACCACCCTTTGAGCCCTCTGTGAGTAGGACAGCAGACTAGGGGTGGAACAACTTAATTTCAATTAGAAATACTAAGGTTCAGAACTCAGCTTTCTCAACTTCAGGTCATCACATAGAGCTTCCAACTCACTTCAATGACAAAGCTTACACGAAAAGTCAAAGCCTCATTCAAGGTGTCACACACTCCAGAAGTACCCAGAGAAGGGAGGCTGATGTGGCTGCATTAATAACAGTATCAGACAGCACCACAAAACACTGCTGCTGGGATCAACAGCAATACTCTACCACTTATAGCTGCACAGGAGGGGAAAAAAGTACTTTGAAAGGAAGTGAGTATCACTGCTGAGCTTTCCATACCTGTTAAATGAAAACTCATACCTGCTGGAAGCCAAAACCGACAGATTACTACCATTGCTTATTTTTAATGTCACCTTTGCCTTAACTCACATAATAGAAAACACTTGAGAAAATGTGATAAAAACCAACAAGATATGTATTTTCCTGTATCCTGACTGGCAGTCTGTGCATGTTAATCAAATGTCTTTATGTAACTGTATGCACATAAACAAGCACACATCTTTTATTAAATCCGTAATACATTTAACAACCTTCTGCATTTTACTTTCTTTGTGCATTATTTTCTAGACAAAGTCTAGAGACTTGACTACTTCTTTCCCACAGAGGTCAGTTTTCCCTGTGCTCTCTGAAGGAGAGGCAGTGAGCTCAGGCAGTGCTCAGGGCCCTGGTGAGTGGGCCAGCTCTGGTTTCCCTGGAATATTTCCAGGCACTATGGCTGCCATCTCACGGACCAACTGAAAACTACAAGTAACACTTCCTCAACCTGTTTCCCAAACTTGGCTGGATGCAGCTTCCAGCTACAAGCCCCAGTTCTACCATTCTTACAACTTCAGGCATTACCATAAATCTGCACTTAATCTGAAATGGAGATTCATCCCAAGGGAAACTTACATACACTGGCATTAAAGGCATACTCCCAAGAAAAGGCAGAATTAAGATCTGTCAGAAAAGGCTTGGTTTTAAGAAAGATTAAAACATTTTGTAAAAAATGTGACTTTTTTCTTTCTTTTGTATTTACAGTTGCATCATCTGGAATAAGCAAACAGCCCTCCCTCATTAGCAAAGTGGCCCCAGTGAGACAGGGAGATATGAGAGCACAACACCACGTATCCAGATACCAGGGCAAAATAATTCACCACCACTAAAGGTGGAGATTCTACTTCCAATCTTTCATTCCTGCCACTGCTGCCAGCTCTGGTATTTTTCTCAGCCCTTACAAGCCTGCTTCCACTAAAAAAAACTGAAGTTTTCCAGCAAAATAAGTAAACACAAACAAATAGGGTTCTGTCTTGCCAGAAAGTGCAATCTCACAAACAGTTCTGATAAACAACAGAGGTGATGCAAGGAGGTGACAGACCATATGGCTGCTGTGTTACTTTAGATCATCAGTTTCTTCATCAAATTTAATTGCATCAAGGCACCAATTTTAGACACACACTACAAACACTCAGATGAATTCTCAACGCAGGAGGGATGCCAGCTCAGAGAGAACACGTCCTGCATAAGGTAGCAGTCTGATGAACAAGCTGGTGACACCCAGCCCTTCTCTTGTTTCATCAGCTGTGGGTGTTATTCTTGCTCTCCCCAGCGCCTCTCCAGCAGAGACACAGGTGAGAGCAAGCGCTGTTACACAAACACTGCAGAGATTCCTGACCCTGCAGCAGGCTCCTTCAGCACCCCAGGAAGGTGTCAACATTACATCAGCAGCACACGCTTCTGACAGTATTTTTACTTTGTTACAAACACATCCATTTTTTATCCTTCCAACTGAAAACTGAACACATTACGCAAATGAATTTGATAACCTACCTGGCAATTTGGAGAGCGGAGATCCCAAAGTCGAATAGTTTTATCCAGGGATCCAGAAATAAAAGTATCATCCACTGGAGACATTGAAAGAGCAACCACTCTGCAACATGGAGACAAACAGAAGTGAGTGGAGCAACACCCACCCCAACAGTTGTGTACAAGCCCAAAACTGAGCAAAGCAAAAAGCAGCGTGAACCAAGTGTAATGGATCTTGAGCCCATGACCATTCTTATTTCAATTCTCCTGCCCTGTCCCCAGGCCACATCTCACCTCTTTGTGTGCCCTGGGAAATACCGAATGTATTTGTTGTCATGCAGGGAGAGGTATCGGATTGTATCTGAAAACACAAACAAACCACAGCTTTATTATACCCCAGCCCAAGGTTATCTGAAAGTGAGCACACAGTAACTTGCTCCCCAGACCAACAGTGCTTAGGTCTGGTCATTTGATTTCAAGTCAGACCTTGAAACAAAATCAAGTTAGAAACAGACATAAACCAACTCGGTTCCTAAGGCAGAACTGAAAATCAGGTAACAGCCAAAGATACTTCCCACAGCCTGAAGCCACGTGACATTTTAAAGACAACTGTCATATGATTTATGCAAGGTAATTTCAAAGGTGCTAAAATTTCAGTAGCAGAAGATTTTGTTCCATCACTCTCACGAAATGGAGAATTTCAAATTTACAAAGTTGATGATACCACTTTTTATTGCTTTGCAGTGTGAATCTTGTTCTCTTTCCTACATACACATTCAGCAAACAAACCTCCAACTAAGCGGTACACACAGGAAATGCAGAAATTCTGGCATTCAGCTAAAGATAAAAGATAAACCATCACTTCAAAGCCTGGACAAGACCATTAAAAACTAGCAAATCTCTCTTCTTTTTGTTTAATCTGACAATCAACACCTCCACACTTTCTCAGCACTTAGAGCAGCTAAGCTCTAAGTAGAGGAGAGAGGAGTAATCTAAAGTTTAGTGCACTTCAAGCCACCTTAAACATAAATTGAATAGATGAGAGCAGCACCACAATATTTCTCAAGTGCCACTTTTATCCTGAGTACAGATGAACATACCAAGAGAAGCCCACAATTCTGGAAGATGCTGTTGAGACTTTCTCCCAAAATTAAAAGAAATCCTTCCAAGAGGAAACAAATATTAAAGGAGAGAAGACACTTTTTAATCTTTATGTGCAGACTGTGCACTGCTGGAACAACAAGTCCTGCTGAGGGTCGAAAGATAAATTGAGGGAAGAGGACATTTTTACTTTCGACTCAGAAGATAAAATGCCAAGAGGGTGCAATGTGTACTGAGTGTTTTGACAGTCAGAAGAGCTACTGTGTTCAGACTGTTTTGAAAGGCTCATTCAGCAAAACTTTCTACCTGTGAAAAGATTATCAAGTCCCCACTTTTGCCTGAGGTTTCTCATCAAGCTGAGATCAGAGGTCTACATCACCCTCCAGTCCTTAACAAGAAAACTGAAGCTGACTGAAGAAGCTGGAAACGTGGTGCCGGTGACAGGCAGTTCTGAAGGACTCTAAGTGACCTGAGGTGATTATCCAAACCATAAATCCCCAACACTGGTGGAGGTGATTATCCAAACCATAAATCCCCAACACTGGTGCCACATCCCACACTGGGTAGAACCACCAAGCTTCAAACATGCCGTTAAGAGACATCTCTAGCTTTTCCTGCAAGAACTGTCATTACCTGATCTCTGAAGCATCCATGCAGAATTCCATCCTCCTGTGCTGGAGACGAAGCCCTGGGGAATTGTGCTGCTTTGTGATCCTCAGTGCTGGCAGTGCTCTGTCCCAGGCAAGGCAGTGGCCTGTACAGTTATCTCCTGTACCGGGTGGTATCATAGACCCTCAAACTGTACAAACTACTACCTCAGCCTGGAATCAGGCAACAGGAACTAAGTCCAGAGGTCTTGAGGAAATCTTCACCAGTAGATTGGCAGCAACTCAACAGACAGAACGCTTGGAAACAAGCACCAGCATTTGTATAGCATGCTCCTGAGTTCATTTTCCCTCCCCAAACCTGCAGAACAGGTTAAATACAATGCACCTTGCCCATGACCACATGCATTAGGGACTACAGAGCATCTGGACTCGTACAGAACATACTGTTGGTTTTATTAAGCTGACATGTGGTAACAGCAACAAACATCCTCATATTGTATCTTTTTCTTTTCTTCTAATTATTTACCATAATGCTACCCTGCAGCATGAAGACTTAAGGCTTACCAGTGCTTAAAAACAAAAACTAAGTACTCAAAATGGCATTAAAAATGCTTAAGTTGTAAATTATTAATTATTGTAAATCAAATAACAGTCAAATAAAAAACATTACATAAAGAGTAATAACATATTTAAAAAAATAAATAGGCTCTAAAACAGACTAAAAAAGCATGTGCTTCCTGTTACGCTTTTAATCCTTATACAGCATTAAATCCAATTCTGGTGGAGACTTCCTTGTTCCTCTAGTCTCAGGCCCAGCTTGTTCAAGGTTAACCTGACTTCCTAACTCTTAACTTCCACTTCTCTAGATCCAGAGTCTTTGCAATTCTTTTAGTAACCTAGCACACATCACAAGGCACCAGCATCTCTACTGTCAAGCTTCATCTCTGCAAAGGAAAAACCAAACCAAAACCTCTACTCCAGAAATGATTATGAGTTTATGAGTAGAGTGTTAAAAGCCATTTGTAAAGTGCTGTGCTAAGAGACTTGTTCATTGTAAAACTCTCAGACACCGACTACAACAAACCAAACCAAAGCTGAGCTCTGTGAGCTCCTCCAGGCTTGGCTGGTGATCTGCTGAGTTACCTGAACCTCCTGCCCTCCCTTCCTCTGCAGCTGAGCTGTGTGTAGCAGCCAGAGCTGTGGCATTCAGGCCTTCCACCTCACTCACCCATAAGAAATGAAGGTGCAGAGGCTGACTGATGGCACTGATACCAAACACCAAGTGAACAGCAGAAGTGAAGAACCCAGCTCTTACCTACTAACAATGTTTAACCCCTTAGTTATTGCAGCAGTGAACAAAACACAAGAGCATGCTCGAGGGACTATCATGGAGCTGTGCCTTACTGCTGGACATGAATTCCTTCCCCTGCTTCTGACAGAGTCCTTATCACTGAACAGTTGTTAAAACTGCTTCCCAAATATTTAGAGCTAATTATCCAGACATGCAGTGTAATGAGATGAAATATGCTCCACTCCAGGGGGATCACTTACCATCTATTTTGTTGGAGCTGTACACAACAGTGTTGGCAGCATGTGTGTACCTGATGAGGTCCACTCCATACTTCTTACTGTACAGTGTCCTCTTTGGTCTGTGGGGAGGAAGCAGAAAAAATTGCACTCTGAAACAAAAATCTCAAAACTCACATCAACAAGGCCTGTTCCCACTGGGGCATTACATGATTGTTTCAAGCAGTCAAGTAGGTTTTCAAACACGGATCTTGGTGTTTCTCCAAGACTATCCCTAGGCTTGAGGACTTCCCTGTAACACCTGTAAAATGCACTTGTCTCCTCCAAAAATTCCTTTTCCTGTGAGGTCTACTGCAAAAAGAAAAGGAGGAGCTAACATAATGAGCACAGCAAGCAGCACTGCCTCACTGTGCCCTTGCCCATTCAAATCTCCAATTCATCTGCAGATTATTTGAGATTGAGAATAATTTGTCTTTTTGTTCTGTTACTTCAAAACCTAGCATAGGGTGTCTCTCATGTGGCATTAACCCAAACACATCTATAAAACACACAGTAACACAGGGACTTTTCCAAATGACTGCAGAATTATACTTGTATCCAATATTAAAGCATGACACTCCGATTTAATATTTTGCAACAGAATGAAAGACAGTCCAGTGAGGCTGAACACAACCTACAGAACTGCATTATCAGGGGTCTGGTAAGCAGGTGCTGCACTGCAGTACTAGAAATTTAAACTGCAGAATAAGCTTAGAAGCAGATGACAAATAAGGGAATCTCACAACAGTGGTGCCTGTGAGCAGTGCAAGGTCTCCACCGCCCTCCTTCCCCTTTCGTCCTCAGCTGGGGTAGCACGAAGGTTTCAGAGCTGGGCAGTCAACCAGCGAGGGTGTGATCAACATCAGTAACAACATCTCTTCAGGGAGTTAGTCTTAATCCAGAAATTCGGAGCTCTGGTTATAACACAGGCCCACAGAATATTTTACCCACACAACCAAAGAGGACAGCATGGGAATGGAAACAAACAGCAGGAGCGGTCGAAACCAACACTGCTGCCAAGAGAAAAGTTTATCAGACTACACCCTCAGACAAGGTATTTCTAATATGCTGGACTTTTTCCTTCTTTGCATTAGCCTTGGACTGACACACCCAAACAAGGGCACAAGTGGGACACTTTTCATATCAGAACAAAAACAGACATTCATTCTTAAAGGTTAATTCTCAAACAGCAGAAGCCACAGGGCTGTGACTTCAAACAAACTTGCTGGGGACAAGCTCCTATCAAGTGAAAGCCAATTCAGGAAGTGTAGTGAAAACCCACACACCTCCTGCACCACAGACCAAATCTCAACTGATCCTTTCCCTGTTCCTCCAGCAGTCTTTTAAATCGTTTTTCAGATGCCAACATGCCACACACTAAAATCAACACACCAAATTAGATTTTGACACACTCTATGCCTGATATACTTCCCCATACTACTTTCTGCAGTTCCTCAGCTATGCTGTTGAACCAAATTAGGGGGAAAATACCTCAAAAACAAACCAAGAAACACCCCCAACCTCAAAACATACTCTGTTAGGTACTCTCATGCCTAGTTTGGCTTTTCCTCTTCTATTAGAAGCTTAATGCTTAGAAGCTCTATTCAGAATAAATGAGTATACACAGAGACAATAAAGACTGACAGACAAAAACACATTTACCAATAAAAAGGAAAAAGACTTCTGTGTTTTAGGAAATGTGAAATTTTCATGTAAGCTGATACAAGCAGAAATGTGTCACTGCACACAAGACCAACCACCTGTTGCCTCTTGATTATTTTAAATACAAACAAGAAAACTAAGTCCTTTTAAAAACAAATCACAATCACTAAACATAACTCCAAGGTCAAGGTAAATCTATCCAGCCCATTGGCAAACCAAGGAGTATCAGCAGAGAAAAATACTTTACAAGATCTTAGTTAAAGATCTTAGTTAAATCTGCTACAAAGATGAAAAAAATGCAGGCAAGGTTTGTAGTATCATCTGAGCCTTGGTTGGAATCCCTGCTGCTATGGGTAAAGCATCACCCACAGCCATGACCATGAATATGCCCAGCAAACACCACGGCTAAGCAGGAGTTCAGATCCACCACTTTATTTGTATAAATAATACACAATTAACACACACTAAAATACAAACTAAACCTTTGCTAGAGCAGCATTCCATCATAGCAGGGTTACAAATGTGCAGCCAGGCTGCTCCCAGCCCCAGGAATTGCTGTACATCCCAACATGCTTGTCCTACAAGCTCTCCCAATCCCTGCTTAAGTCCCAAGAGACACCAGTGAGCCTCTCAGCCATGCTTCTGAGCCAGCCTGCTGTGGGGGGATTTGGTGATGCAGGATGGGTTAAAAAATCTTAATAAAAACTTAATAGTTTACACACTTTGCAATAGAAGTGGAATCTCAGGACCAAGATTGTTGCATGCCCATGAATAAGCAGGTGCCAAAGCCCAGAACGTGATAAGGAGATAATCTCGTCCTGTCAGTCCTTGGCTGCACAGCACTGTTCCAACTGTCCTCATGCTCTAAGGAGCTGAAGTTCACTGACATGGGGTTGGTCATGCTCTCATACAGCTGAACAGATCATTCCGGTGTGGCAAAACAAAGCAAACTGGGTGAGAATGCCCCTCAAGTATAACTAAACAGCTGCATTTTAATTCTAGCAGCAGAACTGCTCATTAACAGGGGACCCACACCAAATTTTCCCACTTTTACAAGAGGAAAGGTGTTCATTTTCAGGCCATTCGCTGAGGCAGGGTATCCTACACTGAAACCCAGCAAGCAGGACATTTAATTTCCTCCTGGCCATTACAGCCACAAGCAATGACACCCAAGCATGAGAGTTCCAGGCTCCTGAAATGGTGATTTCTAAGGAAAAATAAACCAGCTACAGGCCTGGAACTGCCACAGACTTGAGGTTTCATCTTCACATTAATTTCCAGTGACAACATAATTCTGAGCTAAAACTTTCCAGGTTAGAGAACACGCATCGTTAGCTACCTCTAAAAACCACAGCTACACTTTTAAGCCAAATGATAGCACGTGAGAAACTTTCAAATTAATTTTAAAATTTTATAACCACTAGAGAACTGCACCCTGACACAGGAGTTACCTTGAAACTACTCTCACTGCCTGCAGCACTGCAGTAGAGGACCATCGATCTACATTTAACTTAATTAAAGCAAACCCTCTGACTATAAAGCACATCAGGATTAGATGGAGATCGGAATGAAAGGACCAAATGCCTTCCAACCCATCAAACTATTCTTTACAAGTTTGAAAGGGGAAGAGCAATCAATACCATCTGCATTAACATCACTCAGCCCTGCTACTACTGTATATAATTAGGATCTGGGATATGATCCATGGCAGACTCCATATGTACAGCTACCTGTTCTTACATAAATAAAAATTAAATCATTTCACGTGAGAGTTCTATCAGATGGGGAACACCAACAAATTTCATGTGTGAAGCAAGCAAACCAAAGAGAAGTCTAAAATAACATATAAAAGGTGTTCCACAAAATTAAGAGAATATGCAGGAGGCAATATTTCATCCCAGTAAGTATCATGTCTTGGCCTGCTTGGAAAAGCAGGAGGATTAGGAAAACCTGGTTTACTAGAACACGTTATCTTGATACTCCCAAGCCATTTCTTTTTCATTCCTGCACTACCCTGTCCTTTTTATTCCCTCCCCTGCAATACACATACTTGTTTTCCTTTCACTTTCTGCGTGGATGTGATCCTTCCCATTATTGACTGTAAAAAAAAAAGAATCACCTCAGAACTACCTCTCTACACCAATGAGCACATGTAAATTAAAACTTAAAATCTGAAGGAATTTAAAGCAGACAAATGCACACTTGTACCAACTGAGAAAATTGTGATGGAATAATGACACCATTTGGCTCACTTTGTTCCAAGTCTCAGACTACAGATGCCCTTGGGGCAGGTTTCCATCCCCTGAACAGGAGCACCAGATCTCAAGTGCTCTGCAAATTTCTGCGGGTTTATCCGAAAACAAAGGACAAGCACCGTGTGAACAAGAGAAGAAGAAAGATAAAACCGGACAGTTAAATGAGAAACGCACACACACCCCTTAACTAAAGAAATCAACACCTTGATCTAAACTACTAAACACTAAATCTAAACTAAGACAGTGTTTGAAGACACAGGCAATGTATTTCAACAGCGCTTTACAGGTAAGGACACAATTAGAGAAAAGGATTCAAAGCACACAAGACCAGCTTTGCCTGCAACTTTCCAAGACACCACTTAGGAACCGGGTTTTATGGAGAGCACCACCAGGTTTTTAGCAGTTCTATTAACACACACCACATCATCTGCACCTTTTGGCTTAAACCACTCATCCAAAAAATTACACTTAAATAGAGTTGTTTAAAGGGGCACATCGGTACATTGCTCACAGCAATCGCTGCTCTGTTCATTAGCAAGACCTAAGCCCAGAGAAGCCCGACAAGTTAGTTCCATAGCTGCAGCAATCCCGAGACCTGGAAATGTGACCAGACTGAACCCCTGAAGCAAAACAATTCTTTAGCCGTCACAGAAGTTTCGCTTACACTTGGAAAATTATCACCACTGTCTCCAGCCTACCAAGATAACAAGTACACCCGTAGAGCGAGCAAAACCACGCTGCTCCCATCCCTGCCGGTGGGATTCCACTCACAAGCCTACACTAAAAAACAAGAGGAGAGAAGCTCAAGCTAAAGCTCACCGGCCAGACGTGGAGGGCCGGGCACAGCCTGTCCCCAAAGGCCACCTCGGGCAGCGCCCCCGGCCCCTCCCAGCCCCCGTGCCCCAGGCACTGCTCCAGCCCCCGAAGGCTGCACCCCCCGGCCCCGCCACTCACTTGCCCTCCTGGCAGTCGTAGAGAACGATGGAGTCATCGTCGCTGCTGGAGATGACGGTCTCGCCGTTGGGGCTGAAGTCGAAGCAGTTGATCTTGTCCGAGTTCTCGCGGAAGACCTTGGCCACGCGGAAGCTCCGCAGCACGTTGTCCGTCAGCTTCATCCCGCCCGCCGGGCCGCGCCGAGCGAGGGCGGCGGCGGCGCTGAGGGCAGCCGGGCGG